>JAQBSW010003073.1:0-35000 GCA_029291075.1 Eudiplozoon nipponicum
CCTCATTGATATTATTAAATTTCATAAGAAAGAAAGCGAACTTCATCGAACAGTCCAGTTACAACTTTATAATTTGAAAAGTTGCTGCTGGCAGAAGTCAAGCTTGCGATTTATCAATGCGATACCTTCTTGCTTTAGTCCTGAGCTATGAAGCCGCAACTTTGCATAAAATTGTCCTTTCTGCCAGCTTTTGCATTAAATGGTATCACGACGGTTTCACTGTCATCGTGGGGTCCGAACTGTCTCTCACAAGTCTATTATTTTATGACAGACAGTGTACTTATCAGGGATGTCCTATCAATTTAAGGCATTACGTCAGGGTTTACGCCTGCAGTAATGTGATGGTGAACGGATTTTGGACCACCGAAGTTTTCTCCACTATTTTATAATCGACGCGTCCACATAGGCTGAATTCTGTACTGTTAACTCACTACATTGTAAAACGACTGCCGCAGATCTCATGAAGAATTCAAGAGAAACGGGTAACGGTTGAAATAATAGTATTGATGAGCCAACATGGAAAAGCTTCTATTTAATTTAACGAATATTGGTTGTGTTGGCGGTGATAAAAATTACATTTTAATCAATGTTGCGAGCTTGATTTAAACACCTGACCCTTTAAGTACTCACATTTTGTCGGTGTCAACTAAGAATTTTTTACTGTAGCAAAGGAAATTCATCCAGTAGACCGGTTTCGCCCTGAATGGGAACTCATCGGGTGCAGTCCAGAATTTGCCGCGGACATGGCTCAAACCTCGGAATGTCTGCTTCGGTATCTGATGCTGTAACCACTGAGCCACCCTGCCGTACATTACACACAAGTTTCACCTATTTGCTAACTAATATAAGTCGGTTACTCTTTTTGGTGGCGATCATATTGCGTCCATTTAGACCCAAAGTTCCAACTAACCATTATTGAACATACACCACACTACATGGGGAAGTGCTATTGAAATAAAAATTTATATAATTAAACAAACACTGGTTGCGCGGGTGGTGATAACAATTACTATAATCAAGGTTGCGAAATTGATATAAACACCTGACCCATTATGTATATAAATTTGTTAGTATTGTATAGTGTGGAAAAGGTAATTCATTCAGTAGACCGGTTTCGTCCTTATTGGGAACTCTTCACGTACAGGGCAGAATTTTTCGCGAACTGAGCTCGAAATTAAGCACGTCTGCTTCGGAATCTGGTGCTCTAACCACTGAGCCACTCTGTCGCACACTACAAACAATTTTTATTTATTTACAAACTAATGTTTCTTGGTTAGCCTTTCCTTTAGGTGGAGCCAATAAACTATTATTTAGCTATAATTTTAATTTTGATGATAATTAATAACATAGTAGATCTGATTATTATTGATTATTTCTAGTATACTATGTGAGGAATAGGTTTGATAAGATGAACAGTTCGAAATTTCAATAGAACCTTAGGTGGTCTAAATGTGGATTTTACGAAATGTAAAAGAGATTTTTTAATTGTGTATTTCAATTCATTTGTTTGTTATTCTTATAAATTAAACTCCCATTTCACTGAAGGTATAGCTTTAATGAAGTGATTGATTTTGTTTTATTTAAAACTTTTAGATATGCGAGCTAGTTATGCGGAGGCCTCCGTCAATCAGCGGTGTCAGAATTAATTGGAGACGTACTCGACAGAAATGGTTCGCATCTACAAGTATTAATCACAAAGTGTTAGTGTTCTATTTGTGTTTTAAATGTTAGCAGCGTTAACAATGATAATGGCATTATCGAGTGGAATAACTAGCAGAGTATATGTGTATATCCGTGATTCACGGTTAGCCTATGCAACTGTACGTAGCGCAGTCAAAGTCTGTTCTCATTGCGAGTGCTTCAGAAGCAAAGCTTTACTCTGTCAACGATTACACGTATTTTGGTGTACTGAACTTGCAAATGTAAACAGACAGTTTGGAGGTGGATTTGTCGTGTTCACGTACCGACTCTCGCGGAACCGATATCGATTTGGCTTGAATAGGTGGTATTATTTTCAGAATATCACAATATACCTGTTGCAAATAATAATTTAAACCAGAGGAGGGCTCTGTATTTGCTATTCAACTGATTTTAGTATCTAATTATAGTAGTTTAAGTGAGTTTCACTCAGTAGGTTTTGCATTAGACTCCACTTGTCCAGTTTATGCGCACAGACAGTGAAATCTACTTCGGAATTCTCCTATTTTAAATGAACTGCGAATTAAGACGAGATCATTATCAGTTCCTTCAGTCTACTTGGTGGAAATACGTTGCATGGTTGAACCGCTCCATAAACTTTTGCCATCAGCCGTACTTTTTATTCCTGTTTGCCGCGGACAGGACTCGGAACTGGGCACATGTGCTTCGGAGTTTGCGAACCTAACTCTGAGCCACCCTGCCGCACAAAAGGCCGTCCATCCAGCAAATCGTTTTCATCATTATTTGGGACATTCGGAAGTACTGTACAGATTTTTTTTACCGCGGACAGGGCTTATATCTGGGCGCGTCTGCTTCAAAGCCTGTCAACCTAACCACAAGGCCACCCTCCCGCACGTATCGATTTGAATAATTAAGCGTACAAGTTTTATTTCTCTAGAGCGCGTCTTGCTGTTCTATATGCAAGCATTGTCGTGTATTATGCTTCTTGAATGGTTGCGCAGTGTAAGCTTCAAATGTTGAATCTTTGCGATTTGCGTTCACGGGTTGTCGCTTCGCACTATCAGTTTTGCAAAGGTCCGGTTGATCCACGTTTCCATGTACGCATCGAGTTCGATTTCTTATTGGCTAAGTGCGGATTCGTCCTTTTCTTCCGAAGTCTTCAACATCCTTCATACTAACCACTGGAAATCAGGCACGATATTTCCCGTACCACCCTCACACCTCTAATCAAAAGCACACACACACAGTAAAATGCTCGCAATAACAGATTTAGAAAAAATGTGGTAACCTTGTTTCGTAACAGTTACATTTATATATAATTTTAAAAATCTATCAAATTACTAATGGTTTTAAACAAATTATTGGTCGCAGTAACTAAAATCTATTCAACTTTGGTGTGCATTACGCCATAACCATTAACTGGCAAAATTCTAAATACACCGGGTATATTACTCTTCTTTAAAAAACAGCTGTCAATCAGTTTCATGCGCCGAACTGTTAGGTCATATAAAATGCTTTTTGGCTCTCAGGGAAATTTAAAAAAGAAAAAATAACAAATATTGACTATGTGGCCAAAACTTGTTAAACAACACACTAATTTTCACTATTGCAAGCTTTTACTGTGGCATATTGAATTTTTATTATAATCAAGGTTGCGGTCTTGATATAAACACCTGACCCATTAATTACTTACATATGTCAGTATAAACCAAGAATTGTATAGTTTAGAAAAGGCATTTCAATTCTTAGTTTATACTGGCATATGTAAGTAATTAATGGGTCAGGTGTTTACATCAAGACCGCAACCTTGATTATAATAATTGTTATCACCTCCCGCGCAACCAATGTTCGTTTAATTATATTGAATTTTTGATAAAACCGGAGGTTTGTGTTTTTTATTTACCTGAAGTGCTTTTGTGTTTGGGTTGCGTGAACATGTAGCCTCTCTTCAAACCAGTAAAGATTCTTGATAAGAATCCCACTTAAAGAACGTAGATCCTTTGTAAAACGCTTGGAAATTTAACAAATTGGTTCCGATTCTGACAATATATATATATATATATATATATATATATATATATATATATATATATATATATATATATATATATATTCTTATAATTAGGAAAACACAAATAACAAAGTGGATAAAGGCCATTTATTTCGTGAATACTAATCATCACTTATACAATAATACATATTTATACATATATATATATATATATATATATATATATATATATATATATATATATATATATATATATATATATATATATATATATACAACATGCAAAGACAGTACAAACACAAATGCATACACTTACTAAACAGAGCAAAACAAGAAACAAGTAAAAACGAGTCAGATTTGTTACGACTAGCATAAACAATTGAAAACCCAGAATGTATATAATATGTATGATTGTATAAGAGATGATTAGTATTCACGAAACAAATGGCCTTTATCCACTTTGTTATTAATGTGTTTTTTCCTAATTATAAGAATACTGTGTTAATATTAAAAAGACATGGACATTATAAAGAATATATATATATATATATATATATATATATATATATATATATATATATATATATATATATATATATATATATTAATAAGTTAGTATTCAGCTCATGAAAAAATAATTGCAGATTAATGGCATCAGCCACTGCACGACGGTCCTTCTCGAAGTGTACAGCATATTGGCCGATCCAAAGAGCAGGACGAAACGAGGATAAATCAAAACATTTCTATAGAAATGTTATTTTCAATCGTGAAAGTCCTGCAAAGATCTGCAATTGGTGAGCACCCCTCTTTTGTAGGCCATTTTTGGATAGTAAACGCGAACAAATCGGAACAATGCGTATGGTCTGCAGAGTGTTTACGATCACTGAGCTTAATCCCTGTGTAGACGTGGAGTGCATTATCAAAATTGTCGCGAAACTAGATTAAACGAGCATTGGTTGCGCGGGCGGTGATAACATGTACTATAATCAAGGTTGCGAGCTTGATATAAACACCGGACCCACTTAGGCCAGAATTTGCCGCGGTCAGAGCTCGAAACTGGGCACGTCTGCTTCGGAATCTTGGTGCTCTAACTACTGTGCGGCATTAATGTATGTTTTTCTGTTTGTTTGTATGTATGCTCGCTTTGCTTTTATTTATATATAAACTTTAGTACGTAGGTAATCACGTTTGTATGTGTGTATGCTGGCATGTTTGTATGTGTTTTGTATGTATGCACGCTTATATTTACGTATTTATGTTTGTATGCATGTGTTTAATTGTGAATGAATGTATGTTTTGTACGTGTTTATGAATGTGTAATTTTATTTTTATATTATTTAATTATTTTCAGTTACTAATCTGATGGATGCGCTGGCTACAATAGCAACAAAATAATCCAATACATCAAAAAACTGTTGCAATGTAAACGAGAACAAAAAGCGCAAGATCAACAATGGGAGCTAAAGTCACAAAGAATAATACAATAACAACGATTCCAGTATAATGAACAAGAATTGCAATCAGAAAAAGAGGAACAACAAATAAAAGAGAGCGATAAGGACAGAAAAATAGCGACACCAACAGAAAAAAAGGAACAACAACAACCGAAAACAGTGAAAACAATGGAAAAACAGCGACAAAAAAGGAAAACAACGAAAAGAACAGAAAAATATCGATAAAAAAAGAAAAATAGCGACAACAACAGAAAAACAGCGATAACAACAGAAAACCAGCGACAACAAATAAAAGAGAGCGAAAAGGACAGAAAAACAGCGACAAAAAAAGAAAAATAGCGACGACAACAGAAAACCAGCGAAAACAAATAAAAGAGAGCGACAACAACAGAAAAACAGCGAAAACAAAAGGAAAACAGCGACAACAACAAAAAAACAGCGATAACAACAGAAAACCAACGACAACAAGTAAAAGACAGCGACAACAATAGAAAAACAGCGGTAAAAAAAGAAAAATAGCGACAATAACATTAAACAGCAACAAAAAACGAAAAACAGCGACAAAAACATAAGGACAACGACAAAAACAGAAAACAGTGACAACAACAGAAAAACAGCGACAACAACAGAGAAACAGCGACAAAAGCGGGAAGACAGCAACAACAACAGAAAACAACGACAACAACAGAAAAACAGCGAGAAAAACAGAAAAACAGCGATAACAACAGAAAACTAGCGACAACATCAGAAAAGCAGCGACAAAAACAGAAAAACAGCGACAACAACAAAAAACAGCGACAAAAGCGAAAAAACAACAACAACAACAACAGAAAACAGCGACAACAACAGAAAAATAGCAAGAAAAACAGAAAAACACCGACAACAATAGAAAAACAGCGACAACAAAAGAAAATGAGCGACAAGAACAGAAAAACCACGACAAAAAAAGAAATACAGTGACAACAATTGGAAAACAGCGATAACAACTGAAAAACAGCGGCAAAAACAGAAAAACAGCGACAAACAACAGAATTACGGCGACAACAAAAGTAGAAAAGCGACAGAAACAGAAATATTGCGACAACAACAGAAAAACAGCGACAACAAAACAAAAACAGCAACAAGAACAGAAAGACAGGACAAAACCATAAAAATAGCGACAACAACAGAAAAGCAGCGTTAACAACAGAATACTAGCGACAAGAACAGAAAAACAGCAAGAACAACAGATAAATAGCGATAAATAAAACAGTGATAAAAGAAGCTGTAACAACAAAACCAACACTAAAATTAGCAACAATAACAGCATTTATAGGAGTAAAGACATCAAGAAGAACAACAATAGGTGCAGTTGCTCCAACGAAATCTGAGCAGCAGTTTCAAAAGCACCAAATTGACACCTGGAGAAACAGCAGCAGCTGCCGCAACGAAAAGCTGCAGCACTAAGTGAATCAAGTAGCTATCTGTGCCCAACAATGTGTGTTGCATACACTGTCTTCAGTTTTACTCCGGCTACTTCGGATTCCTGCCTCGAGAGCCTTTATCAACGGACCGCTCATCGCAGAAACAATCGGACATTAATTAGGCACACGGGTAGCAGCAACAACAACATAGGAAACCAAAAGTAACGACTAGTAGCGTCAAATGTAGAATATTATCACCAACGACAATCACGCGAACAAAAACATAAACAGCGGCAACTGGTACCAGAAAGAAATTTTAAGATAGAAAAGCAGTCCACATAAAAAGTTACACACACACGTATATATATATATATATATATATATATATATATATATATATATATATATATATATATATATATATATCTCTCTCTCTCGAATATATTCTTTTGGAATGCGAGCCCTAATAAAATTCATAGTACCCTTTCCATGTGCAAAAAGAAAAAAAAACAAATTTTATCAGATACAAGAACCACTTCTTTCTCAATTTCTTCTCAGGTATTAACAAATGAACATCTCGTTACATGAACATCGAAAAGCAAATCGAAATAGACAAAATGTTAGCATGCAGAGAATGTGACATAAGTCCAACAACCAATCAATTTCATGCGTCACCGCCATTTCAAGTTCAATGCCCGAACATATTTCTTCTGCTGAAAATTTTTTTTTTTTTAAATTTCAACTGGATTTCTGCAAGCAGAAGAATCATGATGAAGAACTGGAGATGACGCACGCATTTGATTGGCATCTGATAAAATTTCTTTGTCTTTTTGCACATGGAAGTACTATGAATATATATATATATATATATATATATATATATATATATATATATATATATATATATATATATATATATATATATATATATATATATATATATATATATATAAGTGGAAACACTATCGAAAAGAAACATAACTAAAGCGCAGTTATGCATGGGATTTGGATAGGCCAATGTTTACACTTCCCTTTTCTTCAACATTTTGAACTAATAAGTGTATATTTTTCATTTACTAGTGCGTTACCAACAACATTTTAACGCTAATATAGGATTGTAATAGGAGTGGACTTTTTTAATAGACAATTTTCCATTTAAAGGAACTGATGAGATTAAACTGTTGAGCTCTTGTCAGGCTTCGTTGAATAAGGGCGTCAGAACGACTACATGCACGATGTTCCTCTTTTTATCCATTTATCAGTCTATCTATCTATCCATGTATATATCTACTTATCTGTCTGCTTATTTGTTGATATCTGTCCATCTACCTTTCAATTTATTTATCTAGATATCTATGTAATTGCCTGAAAACCTTTCAATCTGTCTATTTATCTACAATATATATTAAATATATAGCTATTATTCTAACAATATTGCTTTCTTATCTTATTTTAAAGCTTAATGAAACTTTAGTTATTTAGCCGATATTTTCAATTTTTTAATAGCTTAGCATTTTTGTAGTATTACACATAGTTTATTAAATGAAAAATGCGCCCAATTTACCACAAAAAAAGATTAGTTAGTGTAGAACCGGTAGAATCAGAACACAGTTTTCATAATGATTTATTATTCCGCTGAAGAATATTTAAAATCCGTCTCATTAAACTTTTCATCATCATCATGACTATGATCTATAGCACGGTTGTAATCTTTGAGGTGAGATGTAGCACTGCCAACTCATGGCATGCATCATTGCGTTTCACCTTTGCACAATTTTTAACGAGAAAAACATTCTTTTCGGATTACGGAGTAGAGATTTCGTGGACTTCTCTTATGCTCTGCACAACTTTGCCGTAGTTTACAACAATGTTTTTTTTCAAATTATACGCACACTACTTAGTAGTAAGCTAGTAGTATATTTCATGCTTTAAAATAAAATTCACTTTTCGATGCAAACTATTTCATTCCCGAATTTGTGTTGTACACGCCATCCGGCATTTTGACTGGGAGCATTCGACTATGTTCATATTTTTGTATTTTTTCCAATTTTTACGATTAAAACAAAATACTTACACAAATTTACCTTTTTTGTATTAACTAATAAGCTACAAACTACGTTTGGTAGTATTTTCTGTACAACCCACCATGTTACATAATAACACACAAACTATTGAGTAATGTGCCGAATTTCTGCGCGACCAAATCACATTCTTGCGATTCCTTTCGGTAATTCGATTGATGCTTTGCCTAGTCTGTAAACTGTACAATTTAATTGAACTTCATTTGAATACTTCACATTGAAATCATGTATTGACCCGCCAATATTTGTTATAAAATGCTATATTTTTTTGGTGTGCTCAACAAGTTTTGCAAACTAACTCTATTAGTTATGCAATCAAATCGGGTCAATTAAGAATCATTTAACTGGAATGTATTTTACTTAATTGTATCACATACCGTAAAAACTGGAATTCGAGGTAATTTTATCATCCTCCGGAAGCGAGGTTTACTTCGTGGAAGATGCTATTTTGAATGTGCTTCATAAAGTCTGATAGACGAAGTATTTACTAAAAATTAACTTTTCTTTAATCAATTCTCGGAGTTTCACATATGCTCCAATACAATTGTACGTTGAAACCCACGCGATTTCTGTTTACGGTCTGTCGCATTGCACTATCAGTTTCGCAAAAGGTCCGATTGATCCACACTTCGAAGTGGGGGTGCGGATTTGTCCAAAGGCTTTTAAATCGCTCATACTAACCACTAGAAATGAGGCACGATCTAATCTTCGTTGACTGGCTACGTTTCGACTCGTAGTTTCTCGAATCATCATCAGGCCTCTAATCAAACACACACACACACGCGCACACACACACAGTACAATGCTCAAAATAGCAGATTTAAGCTCGCATTGCGCAAGAATTCAAATTGAATTGTATGTTACCCATCGCAGTAAAAATAGCAAAATTACCGTCAGTCGCACGTACTCTCTCTCTCTCTCTCTCTCACACACACACACATACTCCGATAGAATTACGCCTACCTGAATACGTTTACCTTCATATATTGAGATTTCAATTTTTTCCTAAGTTATCAATTTGCCGTCTAACTCGGACGATGATCAGGGAAGGTCAAAACGCGTTTACTCGCCAGTACGTGTTACTGACAGTAGTTGTGCTAGGTTGGGGCGACTGTTCAAATACAATGGGATTGGTGCTTATCTCAAGCTTGCCCTATCAATGATTGCTTAATTTTAGCACTAAATAAAACGGTTACTCTATTAATTTTGTCAGCACTAGCAAATCATTTTGAGCAATTTGTTTCCAGAAATTTAAACACAGTGTGAACATGATTCAGCCAAATAACCGTTTTACTTGGTTATTACTTCTACTCCTAGTCAATTTTGCCGTATGACAAAGATTGAAAAATAAAATATTATAAAAAATATGTTGATTTAGATTTTTTTGGTGAATATTTTATTAAAAAATGCCTGTGACTTGTGTATTCTTCATTTTTTTCCCAAAACATTAACCTGGTGAAATTAGGCTTTGTTCATTTGTGTTTCTACATTTTACGAACGTAGTTTAACCCACCTTCATTTCCTCATGGATAGATTTGTAACAACAATTTCATGTTTTTAAGTCAGCTTCTTCGCTGAAACTTTTCGAAATATTCGTTGGGGTGATTTTTTAGCGCCAAAAAAACATGAATTATCCATTTAAGCAACAATCGTTCACTTTTAACGAATGCTAGTTGCGAATGGAAGTTATTTGTCGGTCATCAGTCTATTACGCGTGTTCTGACGCAATTTTAAACGAGGTTGCTGACAGAAAATGCGTAGTTAAACAGTTATGCTGTTGTAACCAAAAGGCAATCCCAATAAAGATGTCGGAGCGTGAATTACACTTGTGAAACGTCGCAGTTTATTTGGAAGACTGGCTTAATTTAAACTTTTTAATGGCCGGTATTTGCGAAGTGTGCAGGCGAACGCATCACCCGGTTGAGGGAATTTTACTAGTTTCCATTGGTTTGCTCTCTTTTACGTGGGACCTCCTTTACGCTTACCGAGTTTAACAGAAAAACATATAACCGACCACACACACACACACACACACACACACACACACAAAATTACGCATAGAAGACTAATTATAGCTGCAAGTGTGTTGATTTTGAAGAGTATTGTTTAGAAATTCAGACCATCTTGGCGTTGTTAAACTCACTGTTTTTTTACACAGAGAAGTTATCAATTTCAAGCTTCTAGCTCGTGAAGTGTTAATTTTTCCTTTTATTTGTGGTCACATGTGTGTAATTAATTATTTAAATAGGTAATATTGGTTATGAAATGATTGGTAATCGTTTGCTTTCTTATGCATTTTGAGTATGCATTCCCGGCACGATATATATATATATATATATATACTCTCTCTCTCTATATATATACTGAATAAAATTATTATTAAGAGATTTAAATATTAATATATGTAAATATATCGGTATAAAATAAAATTTTGAATAAGGAAACAAGTGTTAGACATGGATTCGTTCGTATTGAGTACTAGTGATAAATTAATTGAAATTCTGCGGTCGGGGTACAAACTAGTGAGTATTTTCTTCTCGTCGTAAACCCAATTTTCCATTGTAACCAATTGGGTCTGGCAAAGGGGATTCTATTGAAAATATGCGCGCTAAACGAAGTGAAGTTAGTGTTAGGAGGGAAAACTTTAATAGTCCATCAAATTTCGGGATGTCAGTTGTAAACATTACGCGTGGGCTGAAGGTCATATTCAGGTGTCACATGCAATGTGTTTCAACATTGTATGTGAGAGTCGCGGTGACTTTAGCGAGTAAGAAAGGAGGAATTGTGTATCTGCACAAAAACCCAGAAGGAAAAGAACAAATTCCACTGTTTTAACAGCTAATTTCGATTCACGCCATCAAGTGCGACCTCAACCTATTTCGGTTGTGTGCCGGTTAAACATGAATAAACTTTTAAGTAAATTACATCTGAAAAATAAAGCACTAACGCAGTGCACATGTCGTAGCTAATGACCAGGTGGTTAGCGTAGGATCTGGATGGAATGATAAATTCAGCATCAAGGGCAAGGTGTAAATTCATTGAAGCGTGTCGCTACATGCCTCTCAACTACTCATTTGTACGAGGTCGGTATTAAGCCCCAGCAACAACTAATGCCGTATCTATTGTCCCCATTCACATCCCGCCCATCTTTAGCTTTTTGGAATTTTATTTCTCGTCAACAACATTTAGGCACCCAATTTAAAGGTAAACAGCCCTCCTACTTACATACTGCATTTTGTTTACAAATATCCATACATCTTGTCCTACTTGAAAAGAAAGAAGTTGACATTTCAAAAATAACGAAATTGAATTGTTTTTCTTCTTCTAATCGATGTTATTTACCGAATTTTAGTATTTTTAATAATTCAACAATATTTTTATGCTATTGAAATTCATGTAATGTGACTGTTGTTTTTTTTTTAAATATTTTGCTACATAAAATTGTCAATATGTGTACATTGATCTCTTATTACTCACTTCAACTGCGCCATCTAAAATGAGATTACATTTTCACGACCTATTCTTTTTTATTTGGTGTTATAAGTAGGTCATTAACGTTTTTACCACAGTGGTATTTTTCAAATAGGAAATAAATGCAGATTTTGTCCATTGAGCGTTTTTACTTTACTTAAATGGAATTGTAACACGGCAAAACTTGACTACACAAATTTGCTTGATTATATCTTTTCCTCGACAGTTTCGCGTCGGAGCGTCGTTCGATCGACGATTACCTGCTTGTTTAGTTACTTTTATTTGACTGCTGTGACTGAGACAGCTTATGCGATGGTCAGTCACACTTGCGTATCATGAAACTACCAAGGCAAATCCGGAGGGTCACTGAAACCGCAAGCATTGTAGACGAGTGCTGTTTCGCGACTGAAGTTTTACTCGTAATAAAAGAGCTCGTGATTAAAAATTAATGTCCTTAATTAGCAGGCGATACGTGAGTGATTGCAAATTTGCGGAAATCTAACTGCTTACATAATTCTGACGGAAAGGCTGCGTTAGCTATACCTTATGAGGGAAGGCGCTTCTCGCACGAACTATGCGGGATGACCAAATTTTTCCATCTGGCAATATTTGAGCCTTCATTGTGGTATTGAAATGAACATTTATAAAGTCAAACAAACATTGGTTGCGCGGGCGGTGATAACAATTACTTCTAATCAGGGTTGCGATCTTGATATAAAAACCTGAACCATTAAGTACATACGTTGTGTCAGTATGAATAAAGAATTGTACAGTGTAGAAAAGGCACTTCATCCAGTAGACCGAATTTTTGTCCTTATTGGGAACTCATCAAGTACTGGCCAATATTTGCCGTAGTCAAGGCTCGAACCTGGGCAGGTCTACTTCGGATTCTGTTGCTTTAATGACTAAGTCACCCTACCGCACACGAGACACATTTTTCAGTTTTATACTAACTAAAGTTTCTCAGCTAGCCTTTATTTTGCGTATAGCCTATATAGCAACAATTTAGCCCTAAATTTTCATCTATCAACCTCTAATCTGTCATTATTGAACGAATACCACTTTAAATGAGAAAGTGGTAGTGTCCTGTCCGCAGAAAATTCTGGAAAATATGCCATGAGCTCTCATTAAGGATGAAACCGGTCGACTGGATGAATTACCTTTTCCACACTATACAATTCTTAATTTATACTGACAAATGTATGTGCATAACGGGTCAGGTGTTTATATCGAGATCACAACCTTGATTAAAAGTAATTGTTATCACCACCCGCGCAACCAATGTTAGTTTAATTATATAAATGTTCATTTCAATACCACTTCCCCATGTAGTGTGGTGTCTGTTCAGTAATGACAGATTGGGGATGGTTAGTTGGAACGTTGGGTCTAAATGGATGCTATATGAGCTCCACCTAAAGGAAAAATAGACTAACCAAGTTACATTAGTTAGTATATAACTGCAAATTGTGTGCAGTGTAGTGTGCGGCAGGATGGCTCAGTGGTTAGAGCACCAGATTCCGAAGCAGACGTGCCCAGGTTCGAGTCCTGTCCGCGGCAAATTCTGGTCAGTACATGATGAGTTCCCAATAAGGACGAAACCGGTCTACTGGATGAATTGCCTTTTCCACACTATACAATTCTTAGTTTATACTGACAAATTTATGTACATAATGGGTCAGGTGTTTATATCGAGATCACCACTTTGATTAAAAAGTAATTGTTATCATCGCCTGCGCAACTAATGTTCGTTAAATAATTTTAAAAATATTCTGGTTAAAATATTTTCAGTGCCAATGGTTAACAACAACCCAGACAGCTCCAGTAGGAAATTGGCATCCTAAAATGTTTCTCGATGCAAGCATAAATATTACACAGCAAATAAAATGAATTAAAGCCGTACAAATCCAATGTATCAACCGACCGCCCTCAAATTGTCCACTATTGATCAATAATAATCACGCAGCTGCTTCTCAAACCAGGACTAATGAAGGGATAAGCAAAACATTCACAAGTGACGCATACCTTGTTTGGAATATTCACCACAAACCAGGCTAATTCATGCGTTGCGATCTTGGTATAAGCACCTGACCCATTAATTACTTACATTTTGTCAGTATAAACTAAGAATTGTATAGTGTAGAAAAGGCAATTCATCCAGTAGACCGGCTTGGTTCTCATTAGGAATTCATCAGGCATTAGCCAGAATTTGCCGCGGACAGGGCTCGAACCTGGGTACGTCTGCTTCGGAATCTGGTGCTCTAACCACTGAGCCACCCTGCCGCACACTACACACAACTTTCAGTCATATACTAATTAATTTAACTCGGTTAGTTGTTTTCTCTAGTAGTCAGACATACATTGTACTTGACTGGTGTTAGCACTGCTATGTTTTTCGACGACTGGTTAAATACAATGGGATTGGTATTTACTTCAAATTCGCAAGCTTGATTTAAAGAATTGTTACCACCACCCGCGCAATCAATTATTGTATTGCCTATATATATGTATGTGTGGCAAAAGCTGCAAATAGTTAATTTTCGTGATTTCATAGAAATTGTGCAGCCGAAATTTCTAGTCACGAACAATGTATGCAAGACTACTAGATGCGAGAGCCGCCTATCTAATTTTGCTTTCCATGTATATGCAATGCGGTTTGATCCTCGCTAGTTAGTTTGCCGTCGTACTCTGATGATGATCAAGGAAGGTCGAAACTTGTCAGTGCATTGTGACTGGCAGTAGTTTTTTATGTTTTTCGACGACTGGTTAAATACCATTGGAATGGTGTTTACTTCAAGCTCGCAAGCTTGATTAAAATAATTGGTACCACCAACCGCGCAATCAATGATAGTTCTTCGTTAGTTTGTTTTCCACAGTGCTCTGTTGACGAAAGTGGAATGTCGAAACGCACTGAGATTTTTGACTGATTTTGGTTCATCTGTTTTGTGACTAATTAAAAGATAATGGCTTACAAAATTAGTTTAAAGAATTGTTAAGACCTATCGAATAAGCATTCATTGTTTTTATTTAAAAATTTTTTATCTTTTAACTTCGTTCTCCATGTGAGAATTAACGATTAATATTTGCACAGGAAATAACCGTAAATTAATCAATTTTCCTTGTTTTTGTGTGTTTGTGTGTGCATGAACTCCCTCTGCAAATATAACTTTAAATAGTAAAATAGGTCATACCTTGTATTTCATTTACAAATTATTGTATTAAAATTTGTACTTCAGTCGCAATGAGATCATTTGAAAAGGTGTTACTATTTTTTATAAAGTTTTCTAATATAATAAAGTTATTCATAAATTTGTGAACTATTTCTCCATTTGCTATTATTTTTTTTGGTTCTTCTCTTTATAACACGAGCCCATACCTTTTTTCGGGTATAGGACTAGGAAATTGTTTGTCTGAACACTGTATAAGTGTGAATAGCTTTTCGAAATGTTCTTTTCCTTTGATATGTTTGTGAAAACGAGTCTTTAGTAATTTGTCCGTCTATCGTATTATAGCTCTGGTAAAAATTGTTGCAAACTTACTCAAACAACGATATTTTTAATACAATTCCAGTGTGGTCATCTGCATGTAAGACTTGTTTGGTTTATGTAAATAGCAAAAATAACAATATTTTGCTGGTCAATTAGACACAACAGTTTTACAGTCTTTATTTTAGCAAAAATAAAACAACGTTTGAGTGGCGGCTCAGAGAAAAAGTTCACGCCATATAATTGTAGCTAGACTTAAATTCATTTGTTTTAGACCGAAGTGTCCAGCGTAAGAAACAGCTCGTTTTATTGCAAAAATTGCAAACGAAAGAAATTCCACTCAAATCTAAATGCTGCATGTTTTATGTTCGTGAACTTCCGATGCAGAAAATGCAGTTAACAACTCGGTCGAGTGAATTTGACTGTTCAGCTTTTTAGGGCAATTTCGAGTTTGAAACAATTAGAATCAATACGCTTAATGCTCAACTTTTTTTATTTATAAGACACTTACTTTAGCTAAGATTCGTTTATTGGTTGGGAAAGGATACTTTATGAAAGTAGAGTTTGTTAAATGACAAAACGTTGTACACACAATAATTGGAAATATTTGGCCACAAAACAACATTGGTGGTGTCAGGTAAAATATTTCGACCCAAATCTCGCCAGACACATTCAGCTCATTCGAATAAGAAACATTGGTTTTGAAATTGACGCATGAGTACGCCTAATCAGGAAATGTAAAGCAAAATAAAATGTATTGTCGGATAAAAAAATGAAAATATATTAACTACTAGCCAAATGAATGAAACCTAGCTCCAGGTCCCACGAGAATTACCGCGTTACGAATTACTTCAAAATTTATCGATTTTGTTATGTATTTTGATTTGCGAACCTAGTAACAAATTAGTTCATTTGTGACCAGAAGAATAAACCAAAGACAACATGAACGGAAGATATATTCTCGTGCACATTCGTTCCGTGCTTACTGACGTCTCATCAGTTGGAGCCGGTTTTACGCCCTTTAACCACTACCTATTTGGGTGAGAAATGTGCGAAAATAGGACGGTACAATTTCCTATTAAAACATGTGGCAGCCTGCAGTAACGAAGCTAGCTTCGTATAATAAGTTAGCAATGCGACTTCAAAGCCAAATTATGTATTTGCTAGAGCAACACGTGTTAAGATTAGTTCAGTTGTGACCAGAAGGATAAACCAAAAACAGCATGGTGTCTTTGGTTTATCCTTCTGGTCACAACTGAACTAATTTGTTACTAAGTTTGCAACACCTAATACATACTTGCATATATATTAGTTCTCCGCAACGAACAGTAGTTAAGGTCTTAAGATACATGTGTAGTTCTCAATTTTGGTGAACTTTAGCTTTTATTTAAATCCATTTTGTTGGTACCATTTTCCATTTTTGATATCATAATGCTGGTATCCGGAGCTGGCACATTATTCATAGTGCTGGTAAAATTTACAGACGTGTTATATATTATTATATATAATATTTTTCTACAAGATATAGTATCTAATTGTGAAACGTGTGAAAATGACGGTCTCAACAGCTATAGTATCTTTTAGCTGAATTAATAAGCATGACATATTCTGGCAATATACTGTAAATTGCGAAAGAGACTGGAAAGAGTACAAGTATTAAGATTAAAAATTTTAGAAATAGGACGAAAGAAATAAAATAACGATTTTCAAGTGACAGAAAACAGAATAATTGAACATTTATTGACCAACAGAGTACACATAAAATTGTCAATCATTTTCTAAAAGTAAAATAAACATCAATAAAAATGAAGTAATTATAATTAATGCAAAGTAGCTAATATATCCCGATGAATTATATTCGTCACTCCCAAATTCTAGAATTTGTTTCACTTTGTTTAAGAATGACCAGTAACATAAAACAACATTCAAAATATGGTAATGATCAGGTAATTTCTTGAAAAACGGAAAAGGTAGACTAATTCAAAAATGGAAAAAATTACATGTGTTCATGAGCTACTGTAAGCAATAAAATTGCATATCTATCGACAAATAAATTTATAATTATTGAAAATCAGACTCAAACATGATGAATTAAATTTTGATTCTAGTTTGTCTTAATTGTTTCGAGAATATTTTCATTGTTTATTTAAATCGTGGTTCCCCACGATTTGCATTCGTGGGTGGTCACTTGGCACTATCAGTTTCGAAAAGATCCGATGGATCTCTATTTCCAAGTACGCATCGAAATCGTCTTTGCGACGAGTGGGTGCTGATTTCTCCCTTTCCTCCGAGGGATTCAACATAGTTCATACTAACCACTGGAAATGAGGTACGATCTAGTATTTGTTGACTAAAATTTGATTGTACCTCATTTCCAGTGGTTAGTATGAACTATGTTGAATCCCTCAGATGAAAGGAACAAATCATCATCCACTTTTTGCACTTGGAAAGGGTACTATGAATTAATCAATAATTATAATGAAAATTTTATTGAAAAAATTACACACTCAACGATTACTTCAAAGATAAACATGTCACGACATGAGGAGACTTCTTGCCGTGACATAAACGATGGTAGCAAAACGTGCATTTATGCATACACTCCTACGAATGGCGCAAATATTTTCAAACAGTTGTGGCAAAAATTTACCTGATAAATCGCGATTTCCGTTTATAGAAAATACAAAATACAGCGAAATAGATCGTGCATTTACATAAAGTCAGATTTCGCTTTCTTTTTGCTACCTCTATTTTCCGATTTCAATCTAGGCCACTAGTGGTTTCTACAAGTAATTTTTGTACTTCGTGTGGCACCTAAATTTCCGCCGGATACGGTCTGTTGCGTCACATGACCACAGTATGCCCTGCACTTGTGACCTTTACAATTGGCAAAGATGCTGATAATTCCGTGCCTGAATAAAAAAAACCACGCAAGTTTTTGCGCTAGTAGAAAGATTTTGGCAAGAGGTGGAAAATGCGCAATTTTCGCGTAACACGCAATAGAAAATATTATTTTTCGCAATAAGTGCACAATTATTGCTTGTTAAACGAAAGTTCACGGATGAAGCTTAATGCAAACACAAAAATAACTTGGCTTTCTAATATGTTAATGGCCAATATCTACAGTTTTAATGTGTTTATTTACACGAAATACACAGGGAATAATGTAAGCTTTGTACAAATACTATAATTTAGACTTCTGTTAGCAATAGTTCTACTAATGATAAAACTACTGATATACTAATACAACTAATGATAATACTACAGCATTTTTAATATTTTTGTGTCTGTGCCAAACAAAACTCTCAATTTTTATTAAAAATAAAAATATAAATATAAATATAATCACATTTTTAATAAAATTGCAGTACTCATTAAACATTAATTCTGTTACTACTTTTACTAATACTGTAAATCTTAATATAATTATACCGTAACAAAATCCCTAATTTCCGCCGTTTAATAACATCCTACCCTTTCTGCCACTACTAGTAGTGCTTACATTGTTATTATTATTGCTACTACTACTAATTATACACACTAATACTACAAATTCTTCTAATACTCATACTGTTTGCACAAAATTGCTAAAAGTCCTAAAAATATTATTTCTTGTAGCAAGAATACGAATATTACTAATACATCTCTTTCTCCAACAAATACTAAAACCACCTCCAATATTATTTTCATTACTTCTATTACTAATATTACTATGACTTATATTACCAATAATTTTCTTGGTAATGCTCCTAATACTGATACTAAAATATTTTACTTCTACAACTAAACTAAGTTTGAATTATAGAATCTATAATAATTTATAATCTGTTAATTTTGCACCAAGTGCCAACTTGTCGAACATTTGAAACTATATGACATTAAATGGATGGTTACTTTTAAATGTACGCGTGTTAGTTAATAAAAAATCTTGTCTAATGGTGATTTGAGCGTTTAACTTTATTAAGTAATCTTCAGTTGAGTAATCCAAGACGAGATGTATGGTAAAATGGGGGCATATAAAGTGAGAAAATTAGCTGTCTGGACAGATATTTAGTTCAGACACTTGGAGAATGCGAAATACTGCTCTCATTTCTGCAAAATGGCTGTCGTTTCGGTGCTAGTAACCGCCGCAATGGCATGATCGCAAATGAAATTTTCCCAACAAACAGATGGCAAAACAAATATATAGCCAAGTTACGAATTGCACACGGACACTGAGGTCCCGAGATTTCCGCAGAATTGAATGAATTTAAGAAGGATGGAACTGAAAAAGTAATAAGAGATCGCGTAGATTAACTGTTCCGTTTATGAAAATTTTAAAATGGTAAGTTAATTAAATAAACATGAGGTGTGCCTATACAATTAAACAATTAGTGATTGCGCGGGTGGTTGTAACAATCATTCAAATCAAGTGTGCCAGCTTGAAGTAAACACCAATCGCATTTAATTTAACTAGTCCTCGAACAACGTAGGAAAACTACCGCCAGTCGCATGCATTGACGCGTTTTGACCTTCCATGATCATCATCAGCGTACGACGGCAGACTGACTAGCGACGATCGATCCACATTGCATGTATATGAAAAGCAAAATTAGATATGCGGCTCTCACCTCTAGTAGTTTTGCAAATATTGTACCTGACTGTAAATGTCGGCTGCACAATTTTTACGCAGTTACAAACATTATTTTTTTGCATCTCTGGCCACAAATTTATAGATAATACAATAAAACAATTATTGATTGCACAGTTGGTGGTAACAATTATTCAAATCAAATTTGCGAGATCGGGATAAACACCAATCCCATTGTATTTAACCAGTCGTGCACCAACAATTTCGTGTGAATGGCATTAGTTTTGCAACCTTGGTTGACGACTGGTTATATACAATGGAACGCTCTGGGATGTCAACATCAGACCACGGCAGATTCGTACTAGAGAGGATACCGTCAAGCAGGTTTTTCTAAACTTGCCATTTAGAGGCGACGTACCAGCCTCAATAATTGCACAGCAGCTGAATAGAATAACTAAGGACAACTTTCCCAGTGTTAAAGTTAATATGACATTTAGTACACAGAATCATGGTTGGATGCCAAGATCAATTACCAATTCTCTCAAATCATTCATAGTCTACAAATTCTCATGTATGTGCGGTACTTTTACATATATCGGACGTACGAAGAAGCAATTGATAAGCAGAATCCAGCAACATTTGCCACAGAAATTGATTAACAAAGGCACCGTCAGGAAAATCAGCTATTTCCGATCATTTATTGGCAACGGGGCACCCAGTCAATTCGACCACTTTCTCAATTCTACATAAAGCAAAATCAGAAAAATTATTATTTATCTATGAAGCCCTTTTACATAAAACAACAAGCACCTGACCTTAATATTCAAAAGTTTCATCAACATGATATTCTTATCGACTGGCCAAGAATAACAAAATTCAACAACAATCTACTAGTATCCAGCCAAGAACAAACAGGCCCTCGACTAGAATCAACAAACATACAATCGGATTGGCAACAAACTGAAGTGGAAATAACAGAGGCGCATACGATGACAGAAGTCTCCAAACAATGTGAGCGTTTAACACTGCAATCCACACTGGCGTTGTTACCACGTGAAAACGACAACTTTGCGCAACGAGGTGAAACGATCAACTATACTGGGAAAAATAGCACTTGTATATGTAAAGGCCATTTATTTCGTGAAAACTAATCATTTCTTATACAATCATACATATTTATACATTTTGGGTTTTCAATTGATTATGCTAGTAGTAACAAATCTGACTCGCTTTTACTGCTGTTTCTTATTTTGGCTTGTTGGTGAGTGTGTATGCGTTTGTGTTTATGTGTATGCGTGTTTGCATGTAAGGGTCATTCTCGCAGTATTGCAAAGTGATGTCTGAGATCTGGTCATTATTGTTTTGATAGCTTGAGAATTAACCATTTGTGCGCATTGTTCACTTTTGAATATACAAATGCTATTGACATGCAAACACGCATACACACAAACACAAACGCATACACACTCACCAACTAGCCAAAACAAGAAACAGAAGTAAAAACGAGTCAGATTTGTTACCACTAGCATAATCAATTGAAAACCCAAAATGTATAAATATGTATGATTGTATAAGAGATGATTAGTATTCACGAAATAAATGGCCTTTATCCACTTTGTTATTATGTGTTCTTTTCCTAATTATAAATATACTGTGTTAAATTAAAAAGGCATGGACATTATAAAGATTATCAAAGAGCGGGGTCAGCCTTTTACCCGTAAGGAACTAAACACTTATATTGCAGCCAACTGTACGTGTGCCAAACTTCTAGAAAGAATTAAGTTCTTCAAATCGTGTTTAGAATCAGATGTTGTGCCAAAACGATTCCTCAAGCAGTGCAGAAGAAATAACCAAAAACCGACGAATAAACTTATAAGTCGCTTATTGCTCAATGGTATCGAGGACAACCAATCAAAACTGCAAGATGCTGAGAGCATCATTCAATCACTGGGTTGTCAAATTGCAAGACTGAACGACGGCGAATACACCGCTTTCACAAAGAAGATAGAAACGCTGATGAAAATAACAGCGGACAAAGAAACCAAGGACCTCACGAGGGACCTGGACAAATTTCCTACGCAATCAAAATTTCCTACGAACCCAGACGCTTTTATTCACAATTATTCAAAAGTGATCTTGTCAAAACACCAGAAAGAATTACTCTCCTTAGGAGCAAAATTCTGCGTAGTCAAGAAAAACCTAAGTGAACGTGACATTATTGACATTCAGGCTGGAACGGAAAATTTCTACAATGACTTAACGAAAGACACCGCCCCACATGCATTCAATGGACAAGGACTGAAAGCTGAGATAGTAAGCGCACTAGAACAATACAAGAAGGAATTCAAAGGCAGCCAAATCATCACAAAACAGCACATAGACGAACTCAGAAAACTCCAATCAGACAAATCCATACGACTTGCCACACCCGACAAAGGATCAGGAATTGTTATACTTGAAGCCGACGCTTATAGGAAGTCCATGAACGATATAATAAATGATCAATCTAAATTTAAGCATGACATCAAACAGAAAGATGATTCAACAAACATCGAATCAAGAATTAATGCAATTTTGAAAAAGATGGAAAAACACGTTCTAACATCGATGGCTGACTCCGAGATTAGATCAAAACTCACAGAAGACATCCAAAAAGCAAAACCCGTCGGAACAAACACCGCAAGATTGTACGGCAAACCAAAAACTCATAAAGCCGTGACAGCCTCAGGAGCTCCCTCGATGCGGCCCATTATGTCAATGATCAACGCTCCACAACATAAACCAGCCAAGTTTCTCTGCAAACTACTTGAACCAATACGGAGCATCATAAACGCAAACACTATCAAGGACTCCTTCGAACTAGCAAATGAATTGAAGGGGAAGAACATCCTACAGAATAAAATGGTCTCGCTTGACGTCTCATCCTTATTTACAAACATACCACTGGATAAGACAACGGAGATCTTGTGTGACCTCATCAAAAATGAGTTTTTTGACTTCCCTATAGACACCAATGACATCAAAGACCTCATATTAGCATGTACTAAAAACGTGCAATTTACATTCGAAGGGATATACTACCGCCAGATCAATGGTGTAGCTATGGGAAGTTGCATCGCACCCCTCCTGGCAGATGTATACATGTATCACCTGGAAAAAACGAGCCTAAAAGGTATAATTGACCAGTGCGCACTCTACAAAAGGTATGTAGATGATATCTTGTTGTTCATCTCAGAAGCAGCAGACCCTTCCGAAATCCTCAAACAAGCAAATGGAGTCGATCCAGACATCAAATTCACTCTCGAGGTAGAGAAAGACGACAGTTTTCCCTTCCTTGACATCAAACTCACTCGAGAAGCAAACGGAGATTTGACACTGGCCATACATAGAAAATCCACTTTCACCGGACAATACATTCACTACAACAGTAGTGTGCCAAAATCCCACAAAAGAAACTTAGTAAACAACCTAGCAAACAGAATCAGGAAGATCTGCTCTGAACACAAGATTGAGGAAGAACTGGGCTACCTCAGGAAAATTTTGCTAATGAACAACTACCCAGAGCGTTTCATTGATGTCAACATCAGACCACGGCAGATTCGTACTAGAGAGGATACCGTCAAGCAGGTTTTCCTAAACTTACCATTTAGAGGCGACGTACCAGCCTCAATAATTGCACGGCGGCTGAATAGAATAACTAAGGACAACTTTCCCAGTGTTAAAGTTAATATGACATTTAGTACACAGAGAATCATGAGGTTGGATGCCAAAGATCAATTGCCAATTCTCTCCAAATCATTCATAGTCTACAAATTCTCATGTATGTGCGGTAGCACATATATCGGACGTACGAAGAAGCAATTGATAAGCAGAATCCAGCAACATTTGCCACAGAAATTGATTAACAAAGGCTTGGCACCGTCAGGAAAATCAGCTATTTCCGATCATATATTGGCAACGGGGCACCCTGTCAATTCGACCAATTTCACAATTCTACATAAAGCAAAATCAGAAAAATTATTATTTATCTATGAAGCCCTTTACATAAAACAACAAGCACCTGACCTTAATATTCAAAAGTTTCATCAACATGATATTCTTATCGACTGGCCAAGAATAACAAAATTCAACAACAATCTACTAGTATCCAGTCAAGAACAAACAGGCCCTCGACTAGAATCAACAAACATACAATCGGATTGGCAACAAACTGAAGTGGAAATAACAGAGGCGCATACGATGACAGAAGTCTCCAAACAATGTGAGCGTTTAACACTGCAATCCACACTGGCGCTGTTACCATGTGGAAATGACAACTTTGCGCAACAAGGTGAAACGATCAACTACACTGGGAAAAATAGCACTTGTATATGTAACAGTGAACAATGCGCACAAATGGTTAATTCTCAAGCCATCAAAACAATAATGACCAGATCTCAGACATCACTTTGCAATACTGCGAGAATGACCTTTACATGCAAACACGCATACACACAAACACAAACGCATACACACTCACCAACTAGCCAAAACAAGAAACAGCAGTAAAAACGAGTCAGATTTGTTACCACTAGCATAATCAATTGAAAACCCAAAATGTATAAATATGTATGATTGTATAAGAGATGATTAGTATTCACGAAATAAATGGCCTTTATCCACTTTGTTATTTGTGTTTTCCTAATTATAAGAATACTGTTAAATTAAAAAGGCATGGACGCTATAAAGATATATATATATATATATATATATATATATATATATATATATATATATATATATATATATATATATATAATATATTGCCCACAAAAAACAGTATCTAACTGTTATATATTTAATTGAAATTATGTCAAGGTAACCGTGTATAGTGATACTTTCCGTTCACGCTCTTGTTGCTTCACCCTTTTGGTCCTGTTTGAACTAATTTGTCGCTAGGTAAGCAATATCTAATATTAAATGGCATGCACACCTTATTTCTTATCTGCCAAAATGCTTATATTTTGTTTAATCATTCGCAAATTGAAGTAAAACTGACATTAATTACAATAAATAAGTTGTGCAACGGTATAAATATCGGCTTTATGTTGATTTAAATGACTCAAACTTCATTAATACACACGAATGTTCACACCAAACACTAAATCGCTGATTGCTTAATCGACTAATTTATGTATTGGATTAACGTTACGTTTACCATCTAGTTGTGTTTCTAGGCGGAAATTGTGGTTGACATACAGAAAATACATGATTGAAAGCGATAGTCAAACTATCGAAAGTTTGGTAAAATCCCTTAACCTCGAAATGCCGATGATTGCATCTCATTGATTAATATGTTAAAAACAAACAAAGAATTATGGAATAAACTCAGCTAGTACACTTCGACATACACAAACTCAAAAGCACATATTTGTACACAAATTACCTAATTAATGCCATCCTTAGGTCAATTTTAATATAAGTAAAGGCAGCTCCGTGAACGACTTTGCAACTGCTGCAGGGTGACTTAGTGGTTAGAGCACCAGATTCCGAAGCATTCGTGCCCAGGTTCAAACTCTCTCCGTAACAAATACTGGTCAGTACGTTATGAGTTCCCAAAAAGGACGAACAGAGGCTTCAACCAATTGGATCGTATACACCAATAATGAACGGATCACCAAAAGCAAAATAAAAATTATACCTTGAGACCAATATCATCAATGATCTATTCTAAGTTCCGTACATTGGATAAATAATGAGTCAGTGGACTGAAACCATTACGCAAACTAATAAGGAATTATTCTGTTGCCGATTCCTTTGAGTTTGTTCAAGGCACTCAAGCCATAAATACGAAAAACAAGACCATGTCGTCTTTTGATTTTCAGTCTATTTTAACAAATTTTCCAGTTGAAGAAACCATTGACTTTATAATCCGAGCAGTAGAGGAAATATATTTCTATCGCTGGTCTCAGGTCATACTCTAGGTAAGCTCATTTTGCTATTAAGCAGAATGCATAGTTTCGTTTTAATGGAAGCATCCATAAACAGATCGATAGTGTGGCAATCTCCAGTGTTGGCTGAGATTTTCCTAAGCCATCTTGAGAACACGTCATTAAAGAGTGAAAAAAGTAAATGTACACAATACATCCGTTCTGTTGATGATAATCTCCTTTTTCATAAAAGCATGTCGCAATCACGAACAATGCTTCAAAGTTTCGATAAAAGCGCATAAAAATATCGGTATCACGTCAAAGCATGAGAAATTTGACTGCTTCCAGTTCTTGGATGTACTACTAAAAGAAAGTTGCTAAGGGTAAATTTAATAGAACATTTTGGCATAAACCAATCTGGTGTGCACATTAATTTAGTGCCTTTTCAATAAAAATTATTAACAGTTCGCATTTCTTTTCGATTAATTTACTGGTTTGTCAGTCCAGATGCGTAAGGTGACGAATATACTAAAGTAACAAAAGAGCTAATGTCTGATGGCTATCCTCAGCTGTGGATTGAGTCAAATTTTTCAGGGGAAAATCAAGACACAGACGTATTTAGGACCAGAATAGAATCAAATTTACCTTAACATCCCATTTGAGGTGAATGTTGTATTCTGCAAAACAGGGAAGAAAGTTGAATTAGCATTCACACAAACACTATCACACACACACACACACAAACAAACACACACACACTTAATGCAGATAAAGTGAGAGTGTAATTTCAAGTGACATACTTGTCTTAGACAGAAGTTACAGAGAAAAGTCGTTAACGTCAACATCAGACATTATTTACCAATATGCACGTGAAAATTACCGATCGACTTTCGGGGGTCGATCTGTCAGACGGTAAATTATTCGAATCAGTGAACGTTGCAAAGTAAACGCCTGTTTTAAATCAAATGGTGAATACACATCTGCAATTGCGCAACACATCGTTGAAACCTCACACGTATGCTTACATGGGATTTTGGAAGCCCCGTCTTAAATTGCGCTTAGTTACTTTTCCACTTTTGAACATTTTGAACTGGTATATATATATATATATATATATATATATATATATATATATATATATAATGTTCTGCTACTGTGGAAATCTCCCTATTTTGTCATATTCGTTTAGTTTAAAATGATCTTCAACTCGCGAATTTAGAAATCCCATGGTCTTACCAACAAATGAGACTTTTGGCCTTCACGTACTAGGAAAAATGGTGACCAATTCACAATAAATAAAAACTATTTTGACCAGACGGCTGTTTCTGAGTTTTCAAAGCCAGAAATTATAAGTGCTGCTTATCGTGAAATCAATCAGTTGCAACATCCTTTCTCAGTAGGTAAATTTGAAAAAAATATATGCACAGGAACTAAATGTATACTTGTTGGATGTTTTTTGTGTTCAGATGCAGTAAAGAAGTGTTTTTATAATTTTTTTTGGAAATCAGATTGAATTTCGCGTTAAAAAGGTTCTAGAGGTCAAGAAGAGATAACGAATTTACTATTACGTTTGATGTCTTTATTTTTATTTTGTTACCTAATGCTGTTCTGACTCATCAAAATATTTGTAACTTTTGTAATATTTAACTTAGAGCACGATTATATTATAACATTCTGTAAATATAATCTTATTTTTATTAATTTCAATTTGCATTAATTCAGCATATGTTATTGTTCATTGGCAAGTACTGCAAAAATAATGTCCGTAACTGCATAGAAATTGTGCAGCTTACATTTCCGGAGAAGTACAGTTTATGTGTAACTATCAGGTATGAGGCACGCATAACTAATTCAGCTTTCTTTATTTATGAATTGTGTTTTAATCTTCGCTAGTCAGTTTGCCGTCGTGCTCTGCTGATTATCATGGAAGGTCGAAACGCGTCAGTATGTGCGACTATGTTTTTCGACGACTGGTTAATTACAATTTGATTGGTGTTTACTCCAAGTTCGCAAACTTGATTTAAATAATTGTTACCCCCACTCGCGCAATCAATGATAGTTTAACATTATTTTCTTATATTATTGGATGCAGACAGCTACCAACGATGCGTTTTTGGTATAAATCTTTACATCTACAATATTTAAATAGAGACCTAGGAATATATGCCACCCTCAGAATCAAAACAACAGGTGTAACCCTATATTAATATACGATTCACATGCACTAGATATTCATCAAAATGAAACGACACTACGCGCTGAAACAATAATTTTGTTTGGCGGAACATTTGCCACGATTGGATGGTGCAGTCTCCTAAAGGTATGTGTCTTCAGTAGAGTAAATTTCATACAAAGTAATTTACAGTGAAAAATTGATACCAGCTACCTGGATATAATATATGCCAAACCTGGAAAGGGTAGAGGCAACCTGCATTTAGAGACTCATCATTAGGAGCCGGTATAATGCGCCAAACCGGGTGAATGATGATATAACGTCCCGTAACTGGGGTTAAATCAAGTTGCTCAAGGACCATGTATAAGGCATTTTGATTTAAAAACCCTCTCATTAACTGTTTTTATGTAGAATTCAGTTTAATCAAAATAAAAAAAAGAATCCCACAAAAATGCTAGTCAAGAATGTTGAAAAACGAAAGTCCATGGTAATGCTAGTAGACGAACGAAAGGCGTATTCTTTTACGCAATTCTGAGGAGTATGTCTTTAGGGAAATAGCCTACAAATAGCGAAGCGTGTTCGCTTAAATTGGTTAATTAATAATATTTGTGAAACTTTGCGTTAGTCTGTCACATTTGCCGCACGAAAATAGGTTTTCGCGCATAATATATTCAGCTCACATTATTTTTAAATAAGATACACATGTGAATTTATAATCAAATGAAGAAAAATATTTATTTGAATCTAATTGGCTGAATTTAAAAAAGCAGCATACATAAAGTGATATCCTTTGCAATTATTTCAGTCTTCTCCGCGATAATAACTGCATGCTGAGGACGGTCACACTCACCTGGTCCAAGTTACGCTTAGACGTTCGATCATCAGAGACTGCAGCCACAATAGGCTACAAAATGGCCGTATAGCCAGAAGCCATACTGCACACAACCATCCGAGGACGATATTGTTGAATCCGTTCTACAACCCATGCTAGGCGTGATGTTAAACCTGGTAATCTGCCCTTCCAGCTCACATTCAATCGCGTTGAATGGGCAAGCACGCCAGGAATACGTTGTCCACGGATTTAAACAGCTTATTACCGGCTTTATTGATTTTAATCGGAAACGACGTCGTTTGTTGTCGTGGTTATTGAAATTTCAAGTAGCCAATTGGCCTAATTTTACCCTCGTCAATACGATTACAAACAAAGGAGACTACAAATTGTCGTGTTGTCACAAGAAACCAATCAGAATCCCGCGGTCCTTGCACATCAGCCTTAGATAGTGACAACGGAAATTTTTAGGGCCATAAATTTGAACTGGTCGACCTGCTACAGCTGCATAATGAGTGTATGCACAGAGCCATGGTGTGAGTCACGTTTAACATGTGTCTCTTCAACTTCAGCTCGTCAGGGGAAGCAAAGAAAGGTGACTTATACACGGCCGTGTGAACACGAGAAACTTACCAGATTTCACTAGTCCTCCCACAACCATCTCAGTAAGTGACAACTGCACTTTTGAGGGCCATCAATTTAAACTGGTTGTGCAACCCGCATATGGCTTGACTGTATAATTAGTAATATCCATTTCCAGACTTATTTCAAACTACGCACCTTATAAATCTTGTGACTTGCACCATTTTGCTATCAAAAGCAACAAGCCTAGATTTAATCGTATGTGGAATCCTCCTTAATTAGATTTATCGCAGGTACAAATCGCATTGTTTGTTCACGTTTTCCTATATGCACCAAATTGATTTTGCCTTTTGTGTCTTCAAATAATCAGTTGCAAGTGTGACACGAACGCATAACTGCAATATATGACAGATGTTTTATTGAACTTTATGCCTATGAGTAAATGTTTTTCACCTGTTAATTCCAAACGCATTGGTAAATGAGATTGAAAATTTTGCTTTCCTCCTAGTCCTGTATGAAAAAGCTTGAATTACTTTCCTTTTTCATATGCTGTTCCAAAGCAAATACACACCTTCATGCATTTAGCTTTGTAGACAAACGCCAGGAATCAGTTAATTATTCTACCAGCCTGAGACTTCTTTTTCTCTTAACATATAGGATTAAGACTCGTTAACAAGGTTTGTTTCAATTCACTGTCCACATATTGACGTTAAATATTTCGTAGCCCCCCTCAAGCATCTTTGTTAATGGTAAAATCTTGACACAAACAGATATACAAACATTTTGACAATTACTTTTTAATCAAGGCTGTGATTTAGATATGAACACCTGACCCGTTATGTGCATTTATTTGTCCGTATAATCTAAACATTGCATGGTGTAGAAAAGACAATTCAACCAGAAGACCAGTTTCGTCCTTATTAGGAACTCATCACGTACTGGCCAGAAGTTACCGCGGACATGGCTTGAACCTGGCCAGTCAGCTTCGGAGTCTGGTGCTCTAAACAATTTGTTGAATTTTGAGTAAACGACGTCAATTATCATATCTGGCTGATGTCATAAATATAATTTACCTTTCACTCGGTAAACGGGTGTAATTAAGTATATATATATATATATATATATATATATATATATATATATATATATATATATATATATGCATGAATCACCGTGTGTACAAGTAATATATTTATTAATTCAATAATTTAAATAACGTAGCACAGCGTTTTTCTCATAAGTCTCATGTACTGACACATTTCGACATAACAGCAAAGCTCGACAATAAACTGATAATCGAGGAGCTAACCAAATGCTTATACAAGGTAAGCTAAATAAGACCTGTGGCCCTCACACGTTGTTGTCACATATATGAATTACCTTTATTTGAAACGTTGTCTGGACATTTTCTGTTATCACTACCGTAAAAGTTTTACGGAATTTGCCACATTTATGTCAGGTGTACACTGAATAAACTTTCATTGCGCAGATGGAGATAACATTTTTTTATTCAAGTTCGCAAAATTGAGATAAACACTAATCACATTGTATCTAAAAATTCACCAAAAGTAGTAAAGTTTACGTCAGCTGCACACACAAATTTGTTTTGTCCGATTAAGATCACCATCAAAACACAACCGTAAACTGACTTTCCAGAATCCAACAGCAATAGCTTTATATGATATTAAGAATTAAATGAGCAGTTGTTGGGATTAAAATTCATGTACACGTAATATTTTGCTGGAAATGTCGGCTGAAAGATATTTTTGCATTCACAACTATATCATTTTTGAAATTTTCATTAAAGTAATGTTAGTTAAAAGAGTAGGCGAACATTGATCGAAACGGCGGAATAGCCTATTATTTGAGGAAAGTTTGCAGACTTAAGATAAACGCAAATTCTATTTTATTTAATCATTCGAATGACGGCATTAGTTCTACGTTGCACAAATGTGCAAATAAAACGGTATTGATCTTTATCTGAACTTTGTACCTTGAATGGACGAATTCTATTACCATTCACGTAACCAATTGTGGCCTATTTATATAAAATAGCAAATTGATACGAAAAATGCAATCAAGTTCTTATCGTGGCTGCACGGAAATTTTGTAATTGACAGTTACAGTCAAGTACAGTGTATTTGAGATTGCCAAGGGCAATCTCGAACTCTGTTTATCTATTGCAATTGGATCCTCATTATCAATTTTAACGACACAAAGGATTATTGTAACGAGTAGTCGCAGTTTACATGATATTCGTGTAAGAATTTCCGTGCTTAAATAAAAAGTATAGATGCATTTTCTTATTAAAAAATTTGCAAATCGTTTCTTATTACCAACATATGAAAAATGTTTTTCAAAAATCTATTAAAGTTATTTTAACTTTACTAGACTAAACCGAGGAAAATTCGCCTTTACTTTTTGACTCAAATCGGCTCTATTTACTTTTTGTTTAGGCACGTCAGAAAATGAATTATTGATTATTCTATATTTGGATATTAATAAAAGAAAAGTCCTGATTAATATTTCGTTACATACCAAATCATTAACATTTATTATATCTGCATAATTTACAATAGAAAAAAAACAAGAAATCAGGCGGATTTCTATAGCTTTAGCAAAACTGAGAATTTCACAGAACAGCGCGTAATGGAAGCTGTCGGTTGGGCGATAAAATTTTTTGCATAAATAGTGTAAAGATGGATGATTTTTTTGTGCGAAACCGTATTTATGATTTATTTTTTGGATTTCAGTTACTGAAGCAGGTTACCTAACTTAATCTCGCATTTTTTTCATAAATATATGTTTGTAAATAATTATTGCCTGAATTAGTCAATCTTTTCTCTTTATAAAATGCGAAGTAAAAGTTATTTCCACCCTTAATTAACTTCAATGTTTGACACATTATACCGTTATATTCTGATTGGAGCATTTAAATTAAATTGCTCTAATATTTTGTATTGATTTCAAAATATATCCGTTAAATAACATCTTTGTGTTTTTTATCGCATTGCCAAAATCATGTTCAATTTTCAACCCAATCGATAATCGATTGAAACATATTTTTTAGTCAATATTTTTAATGCCAATGGAATTCTGAATATAATTTTAAAATTATTGAGTGATGTTTGTTGTCCAAATCTCATTGTCACTAGATTTACCCAAATTTAATAATAGTTTTTCCTCTAATTTCGCATACTCACTTTGGGATACTGGCAAATGTCCTGAAGGAAAAATAGAACTGTACTAAATGAAATGCAATATTGCATCCACTGTGGTCAGTGAGTGCACATCTGCAAGAAAACTCAATTTCATTTTATTTCTACCATATTTTCTCTTGAGTATTGGGTTACGTCATAGACACAATGTGATAAAGCACTTTGGATTTCAGCGTTCACCTGGCAATTTTGCTACCGGTGTGAAAATTCTGCATCGTTTTGAGATGTTCAAATTTATACGTTCACATTAAATATGTTGCCTTCGTTTCATGTCCGGGCGCACTATTTTTAAAATGGATACGGTAGCTAGGCTTCCGTCCGTTAAATATTTTCATCTGACATGCTTATTTTTTTTACAACGTACCTACATATACTTTCGTCATGCAGAAACGCGGCTTAATGTATATTGGCGACACGTGGCATAATTTAGGTCACATGTAATATAAAAGCACGCCTACACACCAAAGATAAATTGACAATTTTATTGAGACTAGTTCTCATTAAGACTGAAATATCTCTTTTCATAAGTAGTGAATTAAAAAGAGCAATAGGTATTTCGTTACATTTCTTGTTGATGTACTAAAAATAATAAAATGCAAAACCACGTACACACACATACACACACAATTAGCTGGTTTATTTACTTTAAATCATTAACAGAAAACGTTCACCTTTAAATTTTGACGAAAATCGTGTAATTGCGAGAAAATGCTACGCGCAATTTGAAGAGAGTGTATCTTAATATACTTGGCTTTTGCGGAAGTGTTCTTTAGTCTTCTAGTTGTTGATATTTTAAAATTCTTGATGGCTCATTCACCAAAATAATAGAATAGTTTAAACTTCTTGGGTAAACGTCGATTATGAAAAAGTTATTATTTTAAAATAATAACTGAATCCCATTTCAAAGTGCATATACTAAAAATGGCTTAACTATTAATCATAAGTCAAATACTGTATACCTGTACCTGTTGCGAAATGGAAATAAACACCTGACCTATTAAATACATATATTTGTCAGTACAAACTAAGAATTGTTTAGTGTAGAAAATGCAATTCATTCAGTAGATCGGTTCGTCAGTATTGGGAACTCATCATGTAATAGGCAGAATTGTCCGCGGCCAGGACTCGAACCTGGGCATGTCTGTTTCGATATCTGACTCTTACCAATGAGCTCAGAGGTTAGAGAAACAGATTCCAAAGCAGACGTCCCCAGGTCGGAGCCCTGCCACTTTTATTGCGATGGGGTGTTTCAGTATTAACAGCACCAGATTCCGAAGCAGACATGTCCAGGTCTGAGCTCTGTCCGCTGCAAATTCTGGCCAGTACATGATGAGTTCCCAATAAGGACGAAACCGGTCTACTGGATGAATTGCCTTATCTACACTATAAAATTCTTAGTTTATACTGACATATGTAGGTAATTAATGGGTCATGTGTTTATTTAAATTTCGCTACCTTGATTTTAGTAATTATTATCACCGCCCGCGCAACCAATGTTTGTTTAATTTTTATTCCTGTACCTGTGTCATAATCAATGCAAGTATCGTATAGTTTAAAGCCCACTTGCGACGCCGTTGTTCCCAAGTGTTACGTAGAAACGCTCTTTGTCTCTTGTAGAAAATATTGAACATAGGTAGACGTCAAAAGTTACATCGCGTTGCATTGCTATTTCTGTTTGCATTTCGTGTTCGCTGACATGTCAACATGTACCACAGGCGGCTCGACTCTTTATCCAAGTGAACTTTTTCACGGATCACGCAACAAGAATGTCCTTGCCAACATCTTCACAACACCTGACAGAAAAATGAATGGGCTACGTGCTTGGGGCCCGTTCCACCTCACGGATAGTCAGTTAATACGATATGCATGCACAAAAATACATAACTATGAATAGCCGAGAAAAGCTGTTAATGTCGACGTTCTCCCGAGGGAGCCACTTCCTGCCTATGTTCGTGTTCGCTTCCAAAACCAAATATCCATCCGATACATATTTGCCTCACCTTCGCATAAAGTCATTTAATAGCGATCACACAGCACTGGGAAAATTCATATTTTCTTATGACATTGTGAAATGTCAAAATGAGTAAACTGTAAATCATCTAGTTTCCGTCAGCACGATTTGTCGCATCTTTACGTAATCATGACATCACTCAATGAA
>JAQBSW010003073.1:37500-90027 GCA_029291075.1 Eudiplozoon nipponicum
TCCCGTTGACCGGTTTCGTTCTTTTAAGGAACTCATCTCGTAATGTCCATAAATTTCTGCACACAGGGTTCGAACCTGGGAAAAAAAATTCATCCATTAGACTGGTTTTGTCCTTATCGAGAACACACTACGTACTGTCCAGTTTCGAGCCCTGCCCTCGGAAAATTCTTGGAAGTACGTGATGTGCTCCCAATAAGGATGTAATCGGTCTTCTGAATGAATTGCAGTTTCCACACTATACAATACTTCGTTTATACTGGAAAATGTATAAACTTAATGGGTCAGGTGTTTATATCAAGATCGCAACCTTGATTATTGTAAAAAAAATTGTAATTCAGCATGTGTTGCTCAAAAAACAGATCAGATAATTTTGATAAATCCACTTTAGCAATTATTTTCAGTTTTTATGCAATTTCTGGATTACATTCAACATAAATCAATAAAATAGCATATTTACAACCGTGGATATTGAAGCGAAAATAATATTCTAATTTATGCGCGATCATTGATCGATTGAATAATAGTTTTAAAAACATAATTGGTAATTACATAATAATTGATTGCGCGGATGGTGGTAAAATTAATTAAATCAAGTTTGCGAGCTTGAAGTAAACACCAATCCCATTGTATTTAACCAGTCGTCGAACAACATAACAAAACTACCGCCAGCCGCAACGCACTGACGCGTTTCGACCTTCCATGATCATCATCAGAGTACGACGGCAAACTGACTATCGAGGATCAAACCGCATTGAATATATATGGAAATCAAATTTAGATATGCGGCTCTCACCTCTAGCAGTCTTGCATACATTGAACTTGACTGGAAATGTCGGCTGCACAATTTCTATGCAGTCACGAACATTAGCTGTTTGTAGCTTTCGCCACACATATATATATAGACAATACAATTACACAATAATTGATTGCGCGGATGGTGGTAAAAATTATTTAAATCAAGTTTGCGTGCTTGAAGTAAACTTGATTTAAATAATTGGTAATTATTATAATCAAGACCGCAACCTTGATTATAATAATTATCACCACCCGCGCAACCAATGTTCGTTTAATTATAATTTGTAATTTTCTTGAAATTGTTAATGGCAGTTTCTAAATTTCATTGTTATTTATTGGCTCAATTTTAACGGATATGTTTGCCGGAGATTTATTGTACTTGAATAGATGTATTTTTTATTTTTTATTTCAATTGCCTTCGAATTTGACACAGTATGTCTCTTATTATAATGAAAAACATTAATAACCATGTGGATAATGGCCATTTATTTCTTGACTAATAAACTTTAAATTACAGTCATTCATTCGCATACTTCCTGTGATTTCATTTGATTATGTGGGTGGTAACTGGTCTGACTCGTTTTCACTTCTTTTTCTTGCTTTGTCCGATAAGTAAGTGTGTATGCGTTTGTGTCCGTGTGTGTGTGTGTGTTTGTCTATTTGCGTGTCGGGTTAATTCTTGTTGTATTTCATAGTGATGTCTGGGATCTGGTCATTCTTGTATTGATAGATTGAGAGTTTTCCAACTGTACGCATTGTTGGCTGTTAAGCGTACTACTGTTTTTTCGCTCAGTGTCGCCTATTTATTCCGAGATCGTAATTTATAAACCGTGGTAAACCTTTTACAGAGGAGGGCTTCAATTATACGTGCCCGGAACGTTTCCAGGTGCAGTTTGTCGCCTATTTAGGCACAATGTCAAAAGATATAAATGGAATTGCATTAAGACTTATTTGATTACGAACATTGGTTTAAAATTTAACAAAAATTGATTGCGCGGGTGGTGGTAACAATTCTTTAAATCAAGTTTGCGAGCTTAAAGTAAACACCAATCCGTTTGTATTTAACCAGTCGTCGGTAGTCTTGTTATGTTGTTCGACACTGGTTAAATTACAATGGATTGGTATACTTCAAGCTCGCAAACTTGATTAAGAATTGGTTTAAGATATTCCTGATAACCCCAATCAAATTCATTTTCATCTAACTGCATTTTATTTTTTCAGAGAACCATAAAAATGGGATAAATCGTGAGGATGGACCGAATGAAGAAGGCTGCCGAAATAGTGTGTTAAAGAAAGAAATCTACCGGAACAAAATAAACTGTGTTAGTCAAAACGCAGATTAGTTAATAACCATGAAGAAGGTCTTGTCCTATTTTGCCAAATTATTTTATTACGACATTTTACAGACCAGACGACATAGATAAGAACTTAGTGCAAACTGGTTGGTTTGTCTCATGGAGATTCCCATTTCCAACATCTTTAAGCTAAACTATGCTTCGTATAGGGGCCTGTTCGAACAAATTTCAAACGATTGAATTTAATGATTTAAAAACAAATAAAGTGCTTTAAACTATGAACAATTAAAAATAAAATTATATTGGCGAAACTAAGTAATAATGAATGCATCGTCACACTGAAAATATTTTTAAAAGTTTCTCAAATGAATTAATCCGCTTTGTTGATTAACTCAAGTTTTCCAGATCGAACTATACACGAATCATGTTTTATATGCCTTTATTAGCGTATACTAAGCATATTAAATGGTATCCAATGGAAATCACCCTGTAGATCAGTTTTGTTCCTATTACAGTCACGCTAACTTTGTAGTCTGTGGTTCTATCCATTGCAAAACCCTGCCGCGTACTATATATATTATTAATTATATAATAACCTTAGTTTTGGTCCGCTTTTTCATTCAGGTGTTGCCTTTATTGAATTATGATAGACAAAAAGATTTAACTAGCCACTCGAAATCTGCCATTATTGAACTGACATGGTCCTACCTGAGAAGGTTTTTCTACTCTAAAGATATATACTATTGAAAATTCATTCATTGCTTTTTTGGGGGTAAAAGGTAAAATCAAAGGGTGCAAGCTTGATATAAACACCGGCCTCATTATTTAAATATATTTTTTTCCAGTATAATCAAAGCGTCGTGTAATGTAGGAATTTATCCAGTAGACCAGTTTAATTTGTATTAGGAACTCGCTAATAATGGGGCTTGAAATTAGGCACGTTCGTTCGGAGTCTGTGACGCAGCCTATTTCAAAATCCTTCCCTCAGAATAAATTAAGCTTTGCTTCAGCAAGCCAAAGAAATTTATTTAATCTATCGATCGGCTCTCTATTGGTAACTCATTACGTGCTCTCCATTCTACGGGAAGAATTTCCTTCGCAAACTTACGCAAGGCCTGTATTAGTGGTATTAGTTGTATTAGTAGTATTACTATCATTACTATTATTAATAATAATAATATTGTTTTACTGTTTTTGTTGCAGTTTTTGCTCCTGCTGATAATTTTTGTTGTTATTTTTTGGTGCTATTACTATTAATATTCCACAAAGAATTATTTTTTGGTATTAATTTTATTATTAGTACTATTATTAATATAATTTGTGGAACTAGTAGTGGTAGTAGTAGCATTAGAGGTATAAGTAATAATAATAGTAATAATAGTGGCTGTACTGGTATTACTAATAATAATAATAATAATAATAATAATAATAATAATAATAATAATAATAATAATAATAATAATAATAATATTTAATAATAATAATGGTAATTTTAATAGTAGTAGTATTAACAGTAGTAGTAATACTAGTACTAGTAATAGCTGTATTAGAAGTAGTAGTTGTTCTTGTTGTAGTATTGGTAGTAGAAGTAGAATTAGCAGAACTATAATAGTAGTAGAAGTAAAAGTTGTAGCACTAGTACTCGTAGTAGAAGTTGAAGTAGCAGTTAAATTTAAATACTGTTTGTTGCGAAGAACTAATATATATGCAGGTATGTATTAGGTGTTGCGAACCTAGTAACAAATTAGTTCAGTTGTGACCAGAAGGATAAACCAAAGGCAGCATGAACGGAAAGTATAATCTCATGCACATTCGTTTCGTGCTTACTGGCGACTCATCAGTAGGTGCCGGTATTACGCCCTTTAACCACTATATATTTGGTCAAAGAATGTGGAATAATGTACCGTCCTATTATTCCACATTCTTTGACCAAATATATAGTGGTTAAAGGGCGTAATACCGGCTCCTACTGATGAGTCGCCAGTAAGGACGAAACGAATGTGCACAATAGGTTGCAAATTCCGTTCATGCTGACTTTGGTTTATCCTTCTGGTCACAACTGAACTAATTTGTTACTAGGTTCGCAACACCTAATACATACTAGCAGTAAAATTTGTTGGTGTAATAGAAGTAGTCGTAGTGTTGGTAGCAGAAGAAGAAATAGTAGAACTTGTAATAGTAGTGGTAGTAGTAGTAGTGGAAGAATTAGTAGTAGTAAAAGTAGAACTAGTAATAATAATTGTAGTTGCAGTAGTATTGCTGCAGCAACAGCAGTAGTAGTAGAAGAAGCAGCAGCAGTAGTAGTAGTAGTAGTAGTAGTAGTAGTAGTAGTAGTAGTAGTAGTAGTAGTAGTAGTAGTAGTAGTAGTAGTAGTAGTAGTATTAGTAATTGTAGTAGTAGTAGTAGTATTTAGTTGTAGTGGTAGTAGTAGTTGTAGTAGTAGTAGTAGAAGAAGTAGTAGAAGTATAAGTAATAGTGAAAGCAGTAGTAGTAGCAGTAATTGTTGTTATAAACAGTATTGGTAGTAGTAGAAGGCGTAGTATTAGTAGTAGTAGTAGTAGTAGTAGTAGAAGTAGTAGTAGTAGTAGTAGAAGTAGTAGTAGTAGTAGTAGTAGTAGTAGTAGTAGTAGTAGTAGTAGTAGTAGTAGTAGTAGTATTAGTAGTAGTAGTAGTAGTAGCAGTAGTAGTAGTAGTAGTAGTAGTAGTAGTAGTAGTAGAATAGTAGTAGTAGTATTAGTAGTAGTAGTAGTAGTAGTAGTAGTAGTAGTAGTAGTAGTAGTAGTAGTAGTAGTAGTAGTAGTAGTAGTAGTAGTAGTAGTAAAGTTGTTGTTGTAGTAGTAGTTGTAGTAGTAGTAGATGTAGTAGTGGTAGTAGTAGAAGTAGTAGAAGTATAAGTAATAGTAAATGCAGTAGTAGTAGTAGCAGTAGAAGTAGTAGTAGTAGTAGTAGCAGTAGCAGTAATTGTTGTTGCAGTAGTAGTAGTTGTCATAGTAGTAGTTGTTGTAGAAGTAGTAGTAGTAGTAGTAGTAGTAGTAGTAGTAGTAGTTCCAGCAGCAGTAGATGTAATAGTAGTAGTAGTAGTAGTAGTAGTAGTAGTAGTAGTAGTAGTAGTAGTAGTAGTAGTAGTAGTAGTAGTAGTAGTAGTAGTAGTAGTAGTAGTAGTAGTAGTAGTAGTAGTAGTAGTAGTAGTAGTAGTTGTAGTAGTAGTATTAGTAGAAGTAGAAGAAGTATAAGTAATATTAAAATCAGTGGTAGTAGTAGTTGCAGTAGTAGTAGTAGTAGCAATAATTATTGTTGTAGTAGTAGTAGTAGTAGTAGTAGTAGTAGTAGTAGTAGTAGTAGTAGTAGTATAAGTAGTAGTAGTAGTAGTAGTAGATAGTATAGTAGTAGTAGTAGTAGTTGTAGTAGTAGTAGTAGTAGTAGTAGTAGTATTAGTAGTAGTAGTAGTAGTAGTATTAGTAGTAGTAGTAGTAGTAGTAGTAGTAGTAGTAGTAGTAGTATAATAGTAGTAGTAGTAGTAGTAGTAGTTTTAGTAGTAGTTGTTTTAGGGGAGTATTTATACCAACGATCAAATTTGCCGAATGTAAAGCTGTTGCAGCTACACACCAAGCGTGTAAACATATTGCACATAAGCAAAACATTGAAACCCTATTATAAACGGGTTCTTAACGTTAATTATTAATTTGTGCACGCAATATCTGCATAAGGATACCGTGGCTTAATTGCAATTCATCTAGAGGACAAAATGCATTATTTGTTTATACAACGAAAATGACTGATATTCGCATAAATACACACATAGACACATAACACAAACACCAACATGTACATGCATGTTAAAGATATGATTATTACAGAACACGCATGTGTTTAATTCATTGGATATTAATAATACCCTAGTAAAAGAACTATACTCCTCTAATCAATCAAAGAAAACCTCTTGAAAAGCAGGATTGCCCTCATTGTGTTGACATGTATTTTTTCTGAATAAATTTGGCCTAATTAGCCACGATAAACAATAAGTCAATTATGTATTAGGTTTTGCGAACCTAGTAACAAGTTAGTTCAGTTGTGACCAGAAGGATAAACCAAAGGCAGCATGAACGGAAAGTATAATCTCATGCACATTCGTTTCGTGCTTACTGGCGACTCATCAGTAGGAGCCGGTATTACGCCCTTTAACCACTATATATTTGGTAGAAGAATGTGGAATAATAGGACGGTACACATTCTTCTACCAAATATATAGTGGTTAAAGGGCGTAATACCGGCTCCTACTGATGAGTCGCCAGTAAGCACGAAACGAATGTGCATGAGATTGTACTTTCCGTTCATGCTGCCTTTGGTTTATCCTTCTGGTCACAACTGAACTAATTTGTTACTAGGTTCGCAAAACCTAATACATACTTGCATATATATTAGTTCTTCGCAACAAACAGTATTTAACAATAAGTCAATTAGTTCATGCGTTTTACTAAAATCGACTTATTTGCAAATACGTGAGGAAATGATTTCGCCCAACTTATCAGATTAACCACAAAAAATATTACTCACAATTAAAGTAATTCGTTACTAGATGCGCAATATCTCATACATGATAGCTTATATATTAGTTCTCCGTTATAAGCAGTATCTAACTGTTACAAATTTAATTGAATGATGTCATGATTAACATGAAACGTGATAACTGATACCGGTCCAGGCCAGGGTGTATGGAATTACTGGAATAGCAGGTGTTCAGAAATAGATGTAATTCTCCATTTTGGTGAAATATAGCCTACATTGATATCCATCCATGTACCTTTTCGGTAGAGTAATATTGGTATCGGTTACTGACACAATAGCCATAGTGTTAGTATCCTTTACAGACTTAGAATATGTATTATATAAAGTGAGATAGCGTTGAAGTCGCATTGTCGATGACTTTATATGATGTTAGTTTCACTACTGCAGGTTTACACATTCGTCTAGGAGATTTTACCGTTCTATTTTCCCATATAACCCACCCAAATATACGATGGGTAAAGGGCATAGTGCCGGCTCCTACTGATGAATCGCTAGTTAATACGAGACGAATGTGCACCAGATTATACCTACCGCCAATCGCACGCACTGGCGTCAGTATTGCTATGTTGTTTGACGACTGGTTAAATACAATGAAATTTGTGCTTATTTCAAACTCGCAAACTTGATTTAAGGAATTTTTACCACCACCCACGCAATCAATTAATGTTTAAATATAACAACTATTAGATAAATGTGAGCATTGCACAAATACTGTCAGTTTATCGAATTTCATTTTTAGACCTTATTTTAATTTTTCTTTATATCATGTTTGCGATCTTGAAGTAAACACCAATCCCATTGTATTTAACCAGTCGTCGAACAACATAACAAAACTACCGCCAGCCGCAACGCACTGACGCGTTTCGACCTTTCTTGATCATCATCAGAGTACGACGGCAAACTGACTATCGAGGATCAAACCGCATTGAATATATATGGAAATCAAATTTAGATATGCGGCTCTCACCTCTAGCAGTCTCGCATACATTGAACTTGACTGGAAATGTCGGCTGCACAATTTCTATGCAGTCACGAACATTAACTGTTTGCAGCTTTCGCCACATATACATATATAGGCAATACAATTTAACAATAATTGTTTGCGCGGGTGGTGGTAACAATTCTTTAAATCAAGTTTGCGAGCTTGAAGTAAACACCAATCCCATTGTATTTAACCAGTCGTCGAACAACATAACAAAACTACCGCCAGCCGCAACGCACTGACGCGTTTCGACCTTCCTTGATCATCATCAGAGTACGACGGCAATTTTGGTCTAAATTGACGGCATATACACGTATTCATTTAATTTTTAAATTATCATTACATTTACATACTATATATATATCGATTTATATATTGATAAATTTTTTCGTGTTGTCGTTTAAGTAGAAAATTTTTTGTTACACTGGGGACCAGGGCTATTCGATTTTAAGGTTATATACCTGGTTAAATGCCACCGTCTATCTAAGTGGATACGAGGCAAGTCATCCACGCATGAATGTATTATGCATGACTTGTCAAGTATCAATCAAGTGCATTAGAGAATAGGAGGTGTAACCGATTTTGTGCACATTTTGTCAGCCTAACAGAAAATTATTGATAAATACACTACCTAAAATCAAAAGTGACTAAATTATTGGTAACACAGTTTAGGAATAAATGAATTTTGATAATTCTAGATTAGTGCACAATAAATAAATTCGAAAAAAACTTTACCGTTAGCCATCAAATCATACACACAAACACAAACACACACACACAAGTTTTATGCCACATTTCAAGTCATTATAGTGCGTTACAAACTTGCAATTATTCCATATTTTGTTGGTTAAGAATAGTAGGACATCATCTGTTACAAGATCTATATTTCATTTTCGAAAAACGAATAGTTGGATCAATTTGGCAGCCATTAGTCAGAATAAAAGTATAACATTGCTCAGAACCGTTTTCAAAAACGGTCCCTTACTCTAGTCTCTATACTTTCTAATCAGAAAGAGTAGATTTGTTAAAATCATGAGTGTAGGAATTCCCATGCAATGATTGTAGTCTCATGTATGTTGGTGAGACCATGCGCCCAATCAAGGTAAGAAGAGAAAAACATACAATTGCATGTAACAATGGACAACTTTCAAAATCGTACCTTGCCCGTCATGTCGTGCAGACCGAACACACTATTAACTTGGAGGATTGCAAACGCATAGCAATGTGTAGTTGTAACACGAAGACAATATTGATCAGAGAATCCATCGAAATCAAATTTCGAAATGATATTATGAATGAAAAAGCAATTGAAATATAGTTAGTTTCGAGTTTGCATACCGCATTAGCTAATGACAGCAACAGACGATTGCACGAATCAGAATCTGAAGTTAACTCCAGTAAAAGATTAATAACATCCAATTAAGACAAAATAATTTGTGTGCTTATTATTTATTTAATGGTTAATAAATTATTGACAATAGAGTCCTTAGAAATTTCACCCTATAACCGTTCCCTTATTTTGAAAATTTGTGAGTTGAACGCTTATTAGAATTAAATTGCGCATTCCTTCGTTATCTGATTTGAAAAATTTTCTTGTATACCCATCACTTAATTTAATCAAAGTTGCGATATTGATATAAACACCTGACCCATTAATTATTTACATATGTAAGTAAAAACTAAGATCTGTATAGTGTCGAAAAGGCAATTCATCCAGTAAACAGGTTTCGTCCTTATTGGGAACTCATCATGTACTGGCCAGAATAAGCCGAATGCAGAGCTCATACCTGGACACGTCTACTTCGGAATCTGGTGCTATAACCACTGAGCCACCCTGCCGCACTAGTACGTGACGAGTTCTCATTAAGGACGAAACCGAGCAGTTGAATGAATTTCCTTTTTTGTGTAGCAGGGTGGCTCAGTGGTTATAGCACCGGATTCCGAACCAAACTTGCCCAGGTTCGAGCCCGGTTCGCGGAAAAATTTAGTCAGTATCTGATGAGTTCACACTAGGGACAAAACAAGTTTACTGGATGAATTGTCTTTTCTACACTATACAATTCTTAGTTTATAATGAAAAATGTAAGTAATTATTGAGTCAGGTGCCTATATCAAAATCGCAACCTCTAATATAGTAATTTTTATCACTGCCCACGCAGCCAATGTTCGTTTATTAGCTATCACTTATTCTATTTCATATATTAATTAAGCATCTTTTTTTATCGAATATGACATTCTTGCTTCTTTCCCTCAAACTATCTATGGAGATCACTCTAGTAATACAGCATTTCAAACCTTTAGAAGGGGTAAATTAATGTAAATTGACTGCAGTTTCAGTTAGGTGTACGTACATGTGAATCATTTATATTTAACTGAATCTATTTTAGTTATTAGTGCACATACCCATGAAAATTCGAAACGTACGCCTATTTAATGACAGGACAAGAACTGCTATTAAACAAGCCTATCATGAGTACAACCTGCATGGTTTTAATTGAAATTTCGCACGTGTATAGTTCGTTTTGATGTCTAACTTTATCAATTATAGTGGGATGTGAGATCATAACGAGTGTCTACGTTTAATTGGGTTCTCTCCCCCTCCCATCCACAATCACCCGCAAATGTGAGTTCGACCTCAATTCTGTCAGTTCACACGGTGAGTATAAAACAAACAATACAACGAATTTAAATCATAAAGGCAAATTCAGCCATTCAAGTTTCACTTTGACAGCTGAAACTGGAAGTAATAGATATACACACACAAGCAAACATACATGTGGCACTCAATTATCTAGTGAAAGGTAAATGATATAGCAAGAGGAAATATTGTGCTTGCTTATATATATAAATATTAGGTCTACGCAACAAACAGTATTTAACTGTTATATATTGAATTTAATAATGTCATGATTACCGCGAAATGTGCTAACTGATATCGATCAAGTCCAGAGTGTATGGATTTACTGGTGTAACAGGTGTTCACAAATTGTTGTAATTCTCAATTACGGTGAACTATAGCATACATTGATATCCATCATGTTAGCACCATGTACCGACTTGGAAACCAAAGTGTTAGTGCCATGTACCTTTTCGGTACTATAATGTTGGTATCGGTTACTGACACAATAGCCATAGTGTTAGTATCCTTTACAGACTCGGTATCTTTATTATATAGAGTGAGTTGGCGTAGAAGTCGCATTGTCGATACCATATGATGTTAACTGCACTACTGCAGGTTAACATATTAGTCTAGGAGATTGTACCGTCCTATTATCCCACATTCCTCACCCAAATATATAGTGGTTAAAGGGCGTAATACCGGCTCCTACTGATGAGTCGCCAGTAAGCACGAAACAAATGTGCATGAGATTATACTTTCCGTTCCTGCTGTCTTTGGTTTATCCTTCTGGTCACAACTGAACTAATTTGTTACAAGGTTCGCAACACCTAATACATACGTGCTTGCTTTATTCGTTTCGTTTTAAAACTTGTAAAAATGAGTGAATTGAAGAAAGCATCCACAAATTGTTTAATGTGCAAAAGGCAAATCAGCCGGTAGACTGGCATGGTCCTTATTGGGAGCACATAACGCACTGGCTCGAATTTGCCGCGGACAGGACTCGAACCTGGGCACGTCTACTTCGGAATCTGGTGCTCTTAACTCTGAGCCACCCTGTCCTACGGTATTTCTAGCGAATAGAATGGTCTCCATGATGTATTGATTATTAAGTGCGATATATATATATATATATATATATATATCAATTCCCGGCACAACAAATAATTTACTACTTTAATAATTGAATGTGTACTTTCTATAATATCTGGAAATATAAAACAAAATTAAATCTTACGACGAAAACGTGCAGTAATTTTACAAATCTAACGGCCCATTTTATGGTCGAAATTCCTATTTACAATTTTCGAAGGGCAAGTTAGCGATTCTGGCGGCGAACCAGTGGTTTCATAATATTAAATAATCAATTTTCCTTTATAGAGACAAGGATTTTATCATGATTTAAAAAGTCATTTAAATGAGACGCCCGCGTTTACGCCTGAACTATGCAATTTGCCTGAGCTTTGGATTCTAAAACCAAATTTATACGTTCAAAACCTTTTCAGCATTTTCTGCAATTGTTACGGCCAGCGGGCTATGGACTTTCTCTGGCCCTGTTAACTATCAAGGCAGAAAGTAGGCGCAAACCCAATACGTGTTTTTGTGATTGTCGACAAGCTCACGACGGTCGGTCCGTTGATGTCACTTTGTGCCGAACTGCATTCGAGCGTCAATCGTCTCTTAAATTTTTACACTTTTCCTCAGGAGATTAAAGCGTCCAACAGTCCGAAACTTCATCTATACAATAAAAGTTGGTGATCGACTGCTACTCTCGGTTCCTCAGTAATGCGATTGATCCACCTTCCCAAGTACAAGTTGAGTTCGGCTTCTTGGTGGCTGAGTGCGAAAGAGAGTGAGAGGGAGAGAGAGAGATAGAGCGATAGGGACAGAGAGAGAGAGAGTGAAAAAGAGAGATAGAAAGGAAAAGAGAGAGAGATAGAATGAGATAGAGAAAGAAAGCGAGAGAGATAAAAAGAGGAGAGAGAGAGAGAGAGAGAGAGAGAGAGAGAGAGGAGAGAGAGAGAGAAGAGCGAGAGAGAGCGAGAGAGAGAGAGAGCGAGAGAGAGAGAGAGAGAGAGAGAGAGAGAGAGAGAGAGAGAGAGAGAGAGAGAGAGAGAGAGAGAGAGAGAGAGAGAGAGAGAGAGAGAGAGAGAGAGAGAGACAGAGAGAGAGAGAGAGAGAGAGAAAGAGAGAGAGAGAGAGAGAGAGAGAGAGAGAGAGAGAGAGAGAGAGTGAGAGAGAGAGAGAGAGAGAGAGAGAGAGAGAGAGAGAGAGAGAGAGAGAGAGAGAGAGAGAGAGAGAGAGAGAGAGAGAGAGAGAGAGAGAGAGAGAGAGAGAGAGAGAGAGAGAGAGAGAGAGAGAGAGAGAGAGAGAGAGAGAGAGAGAGAGAGAGAGAGAGAGAGAGAGAGAGAGAGAGAGAGAGAGGGAGAGAGAGAGAGAGAGAGAGAGAGAGAGAGAGAGAGAGAGAGAGAGAGAGAGAGAGAGATAAAGAGAGAGAGAGAGCGATAGGGTGAGAGAAAGAGAGAGAGAGAGAGAGAGAGAGAGAGAGAGAGAAGAAAGTTGGTGAGTGGGAGAGAGAGAAAGAGAGGGGGAAGTGATTGAGAGAGATAGAGAGAAAGAGCGTTATATAACACAATTACCTTGATAACTTATATATTAATATTTTTATTCAAATACAGTATAAATATGTAGCAGCAACAAGAAATTGGTATTAAAGTGACATGCCTGTTGTCTGACGGATGTATAAAAAAAATTTAAAAATTCGCATTGAAATACATAAGTTAATATTTCGTGTTTTATCTCTCCACAGGAATACGCTGTGGTAATTACAATCAAGAAACATATAATAAGGTAAATTAGAATATTTTTCATGACCTAGTTTGTTGTCTACCGAACCAGTTGCTATTAAAATATTCAAGTTATTTGCGCTGCATCACCAATTAAGTGCCAATTAATATCAACTTTGCACAGTACTGTCAGTCAGATCCAGACACGTTCAATTTGTGCATACCCTGTCAGTTATCCGCTATCATACTATGCATAGGCGATCTGGTGTGCTTTTTCAGCCTGCAGATATCTATGAATATTCTTTCAATCAAGTTTGCGAGCATGAAGTAAACATCAATCCCATCGTGTTTAACCAGTCGTCGACCAACATAGAAAAACCACCGCTATGTTGTTCGACGATTGGTTAAATACGATTAGTTTGGTGTTTATTTCAAGCTAGCAAACTTGATTTAACGAATTGTTACCACCACCCGCGCAATTAATTAATTTATTTAATTATCTTTGAATATGTTTGCATAATTGTACGCCAATGAAAACTCAGTATTGCTTCTGAAGCTGACATTTCTTTAGTAACGATTGACGTAACTCTACAAAGCCGCGATAATGGTTGTCAACAGATAAGCAAAAACAAAACAAAAATCGATAAAAAATCCGTCTATTAGTAAAAGAGCTGTTAAAGGATATAATCGGTGTCGTTAAAATGTAGATGAAGTTAGCAAAACATTCTCTTCTGTCAAAATACTCAGGAACACAATTAGCGTCAAATGTCAAAATAAGTAAATGAAACAGTTAACAGTAATTGCATGAAATCAAAAACTTTGATTCACAATTGGTAGCAATACCATCTGTAATTGCTCAGCTCTGCATGCATGTGCACGAATTTTGTGTAAATTACAGTGAAATGACGGTTTAAATGAAACGTGGCATAAGATAGCAAATGAAACTCATTTAATAGACCTGTTCAATTAGAGATTTGGAACTCAGCAGAAATGCATTGAAAACCAATAGGTCCGGCATTCGGTTAAAACGTCGAGACTTCATTTCTACGCCACAATTCATGAATAGTTGAACAGACACACCTTTATAGATAGACAAGTGTAAACAATATTTAGGATATATATCAATCACCTCATGGAATATATGTCCATTACAACTATTCGTGAAGAAATTCACTTCTGTTGATGAATATCCACGAAATGAAACAGGCTTTTTATACAAAATCAATTAAAAATCGATTCTTTGGTGGTATATTTCGTAAACATAAATTGTGTATAGTAAGTAAGGTCAATGGAAATGATGAATATATACAGAAAATTCATGCGTTATACTGTGCTAGAAATAGGGAATAATAAAGACACATATACACTTATAAACTAGTAAATTTAGTATACAATAACAGTGGTAAATATTATTAATGCACTTTTATTTCATTTTGATCCAGTTGCGTGTAAATATGTCTATCAACTCATTTGATAGCTCACGAAGATTTGGAAAGAAATGTTGGCAAGATAAAATGGGATTCTATAGCCCAAATCATGGTTATTAAATATAGTTCTTTGTACTTTGATTTCCAGGCAGAACGTAATTGTAAGGTAATCTTAATGAATGCACTTATTGCGTATAATTATAATGGTTACATAATTGTTAATTTATACTGTGAAAAAAATTGCCTGTTTTGTTTCTTTTCCATATATTGAATTTTGCACAAAATTGTCAACATACAATTCTAAGTTTATAGCGACAAATGTATGCACGGTTAAATACTGTTTGTTGCGGAGAGCTCATATATATATTTAAGTATGTGTTAGGTGCTGCGAACATGGTAACAAATTAATTCAGTAGTGACCAGAAGGATAAACCAAAGGCAGAATGAACGGAAAGTATAATCTCATGCTCATTCGTTTCGTTCTTACTAGCGTCTCATCGGTAGGAGCCGGTAATTCTAAATTTCAATGAACTATAGCATAAATTGATATCCAACAGGTTGGTATCATGTACCGACTCGGAAACCATAGTGTTAATACCATGTACCTTTTCGGTGCAATAATGTTGGTATCGGTTACGACACAATAGCCATAGTGTTAGTATCCTTTACAGACTCGGTATATATATTATATAGTGTGAGTTAGCGTTGAAGTCGCATTGTCGTTGACTTTAGATGATGTTAGCTTTACTATTGCAGGTTTACACATTCGTCTAGGAGACTGTACCGTCCTATTATCCAACATTCTTGACCAAAATATTTAGTGGTTAAAGGGCGTAATACCGGCTCCTACTGATGAGTCACCAGTAAGCACGAAACGAATGTTCATACTTTCCGTTCATGCTGCCTTTGGTGTATCCTTCTGAAATGTCTGCACATATTAAGTCAGGTGTTTATATCAAAATCGAAACTTTGATTTGAATTACAGTATTTATTGTGTTGTTTACCAGGCAAAGTTGTTGCCGATGTAATTAGAGAACCTGTGAATCGTATATATATTTTTTTATATAATGCCAATTATTATATCTTTTTTGTAAGGATAAAAAGTTTTGAGTTAATTTGGTAGAAAGAAACAGAGAGAATAAATGACATCTTTATGCGGACTGAGTATACGTTTGAAATACAACTAGTTTCTAAATTTATATCTTGATCAAAGTGAGCCGTAGACTTCTTCTGTTTGATCTTCTGCGTCTAGCACCAGCCTGGACGTCAGACCTGGCATAGACTTTTCTCCATCTCCTGCAGAAAGGGTAGATTTAGCTGCAATTGGCAAATCATGAGTGGATGGATCATCCGGTTTTGAGAATCCACCGAGACACGCGCTTGTAGAGGCCAACGTCCAACCGATTAGGGCACCGTCCAAACCCAATATTGGCAACGGTTTTAAACCAGGCTGTCCTAACATTGTGTGCTCACCTGAGGTCGTGGCAGTAACCGGCAGAACATTGCGGCTGAAATTTTTTTGACTCGGCAATTCCGACCACTTTGATGAAATGCCCGGTAGAACTGCAGGCATACTTTTTAACATCGGATTTGCTACGTATAATGGTCGACCAGACTCCGAGGCTGTTCCACTACCAGAACCGTCAAATACCACACCGGAGTCGTCTCCGCTCTCAGCACAGACCATAGCACTATTGTGACTGCTGATTAGGATTGCAGCTTTGCGAATACTTTCATTTTCCCAACCAGCAATCTTACTAACGTGCTTCTTTTCGTCCAACGCTTTCCCTTCCACGCCCAATTCTCCATTTGACGCGTCCTTCGCCGTAGACTGCTGATTAATGTTGCTATTACTAAAGCTGTTGATATAACTGGTTGTCACTCCTAGAGCTGAATAGTCTGAGGAATCCGCTCCGCCTAGATCGCAGGCACTAATTTCGGAAAGGCCACGAATCTCCTCACCTTTTATGGGACGACCAACAGGTAAATATGAACCCCTCATGGGCAGGTGCCCACGGGTTGTTCTCTTAGATTCATCGGAAAATATTATATCACTGTCATGACGTATTCGCTCTCCTGAACTTCCATAGTCGCTGGTTCTGTTCTCCGGCTTGATTTCAGGCAAAGCAGTGGAAATGCGCCGTCTTCCGAGCAAGCTTATGGTCCTCCGCCATCGTGGAACTTGTTTGCACCAAATGGAATGTAAAAATACGCAGAAATTCAACTATGCGTTCTAATCAACTCTATGAATAACCTGTAGTTTGAAACAAACCAGTAAACTAGGCGAATTAGTGATTATATCGTAAGCAATAAAAAAAAGTATACCTCACATTATGAGACCTACCAACATACCGATTTTACAGGTGTACCGAGGCCTTTTAAGAACATTGAGTTACACATTGTGTGTGTGTGTGCATGTGTGTGAATGGGTAGCCTGGTTCATGACTCATAATAAGCTAACATTTTCAAATGCTAACCCGAGTAGGTAAGCTGACAGAAAGAGTTGAAGAAACGTCATTGTACAGATAATGGTGTTGACCTCGCAGAGAGATTATCGTTTTCATTAATTCGCATAAGTTTTGCTGTGTTGAACACAAATCTCTCATCCATTGACGGAAACTGAGCTTTAATCGTTTGAATTACTTTTATTTTGAAAATCTCACCTCCATTCCAGGGATTACGGTTCTTTTTTCTCATATATATATATATATATATATATATATATATATATATATATATATATATATATATATATATATATCATAATAATGTCATTTGTCTTCGAATATTGCACAGCGTATACCTTATTAGAAAGAAATAACATTAAATAACAAAGTGTGTGGGCATTGTGGAATATGGCCGGTTTATTTTGATAATACTGAACTACAAATTTAAATCAAACGAACATTGTTTGCGCGGTTGGTGATAACAATTATTATAATCAAGGTTGCTGTCTTGATATAAACACCGACATATGTAAGTAATTAATGGGTCAGGTGTTTATATCAAGACCACAACCTTGATTATAATAAATTTCAATCGTTCATTTTTATAATTTCTGGGGTTTCATTCAAATAAGAGAACAAAAATAAGTCTGATTTTCAATTGTATTCAATTTCTTGTTAGTAGTTTACTGCGGCTTGATTGGTAAGTGCAAATGCATATGTGTCTGTTTTAGCGTTTATTTGTATTAGGGTGTCATTAGTACTATACTTCAGAGTGATGTTTCATATTTAATTATTCTAGTATTTGATGTCAGCTTTTTGACAATAACGTGTACAAAAGTATTTTCCCAAATTTTGATTCTCTTATCGCATTGTTCTTATACGTTATATTGTTTCTTTGGTGTGCAGATTTCTTTAAATCAAGTTTGCTAGCTTGAAGTAAACATCAATCCCATTATGTATTTAGCCAGTCGTCGAACAACATATAAAAACTACCGTCAGTCACACGCACTGACGCGTTTTGACCTTCAATGATCATCTTCAGAGTACGACAGCTAACTGAATAGCGAGGACAAAACTGCAATACATATATATGTGTAGTCTCGCCTGCACTGTACTTGACTGGAACTGTCGGCTGCACAATTTCTATAATCATTTATTTTGGTGTGAAATTTCTGTCACCGTTAATGATCATATTGGTGGTTTTTGCATAACTGCTTAAACTTCAGTTTTGCACAAAACCTTTCGATTTTTTTCTGGACACTGGTCTAATTGGTTTTAGGGTTTGTCGGAATGCTAGTAAGTTATGGTTGGTTTGTGTAGCTCGTAGCCAGTTGAGTCAAATATCAAATTAGCGGAACATTTAAATGCTTATTTTGGATGAGCGGAAACCAATAAATTTAAAATATTAAAAATTATAATGTGTTGTTGGGTGTTCTGGAAATAATTTGTACACTATCCAAAAAAAGCGTTAACTTTGTTGTAAAATTGTTTTCTCCTCTTTACAGGAACACATCTCATTTTAGACATTTTAGTGCATGTCTGAAAACTAGGTTTGTTTACAATAATGCGTTTTTCATGCAATATCTGAACATAACTGACTATCTTTCTTTATTTTGTGATCCAATTCGGATAGAAATCCGTCCGGGACATAAATTAAAACAATATATCCTCTGTGGCGTATAGACTCGTTGGCTCAATCGCTCCAACTCATTTCTGGAGGAATAAATCAAAGGAATTAATTTTGTTTAGTTAAAAAATACATTATATTCAAATACCCCAAAAAACCTACATTTTAGTCCAGAAAGTTCAAGCGGAAGAAAAAAAGCTTGAAACATGAAAGCCTCATGGAAATGTCATTGCACCGTAAAAGCATTTGGCACAGTTATGGACAGACTATTTATTGCAGCGGCCTCAAAATGGGAAACATACACTCTCTCGCCTAACAATAATTGATTGCGCGGGAGGTGGTAACAATTCTTTAAATAAAGTTTGCGAGCTTGAAATAAACACCGATCCCATTGTATTTAACCAGTCGTCGAAGAACATAACAAAACTACCGCCAGCCGCAGCGCACTGATACGTTTCGACCTTCCATGATCATTATCAGAGTACGACAGCAAACTGACTATCGAGTTCAATGTATGCGAGACTGCTAGAGGTCAGAGCCGCATATCTAAATTTGATTTTCATATATATTCAATGTGGTTTGATCCTCGATAGTCAGTTTGCCGTCGTACTCTGGTGATGATCATGGAAGGTCGAAACGCGTCAGTGTGTTGCGGCTGGCGGTAGTTTTGTTATGTTGTTCGATGACTGGTTAAATACAATGGGATTGGTGTTTACTTCAAGTTCGCAAACTTGATTTAAAGAACTATCTCGCCTAGTTTCAAATAAAATTGAAAAGCGTTTTACTGTCGAGCACCAGATTCCGAAGTAGATGTGCCAGGTTCGAGCCCTGTCCAGTCTACTGGATGAATTGCCTTTTCCACACTATAAAATACTTAGTTTATACTGACAAATATGTACATATTTGTACATATATATATATATTTATATTTATATAATTTAATCATCAATTGGATCCACACAGATGAGACTGCTTTCAGGAGATGCGCGCTATCATAGCTAAGTCAGCAGTAAAATATGTGAACGCTAACTCGAATTGAAATCTATTTTTTATCATGCCAACGCCTCTTCACATTCCTACTTGAGATTAATATATTGCGCATCATTTATGTGAAAAATTGTTCCATTTAAGCATAATTATTTTCTCTGCTATATTTGAGCAGTAAATCAGTTGGTAAAATGATGCGAAACACTTTAGTAAAATATAATATGACATCTTGTGATAATTTTTTAATACTTGTTGGAGCAAAATATACTTCTCGCATTACCATTAACTGTGCTAAAATTTCGGTTTAGCGGATAATAATGAAGTTTGGATTGGCAGTAATTTAAAATTATCCTAATGCGTGTGATCTTTATTTATATCAAATTTGCGAGGTTGGAGTAAAAACCAATCCTATTTTGTATTTAACCAGTCTTCGAACAACATAGCAAAACTATCGTCAGTCGCACGCACTGACGCGTTTCGAACTTCCATGATCATCATCAAAGTACGACGGCAAACTGACTAGCAAAGTAAAATTAAACATAAATTGATTGCGCGAGTTTCCATATATATGCATTGCGTTTTGATCCTCGCTAGTCAGTTTGGCGTCTTTCCTTTATGCTGATCATGGAAGGTCGAAACACATCAGTGCGTGCTACCGGCGGTAGTTCTTCCATTTTGTTCGACGACTGGCTAAATACGATGGGAAAGTTGTTTACTTCAAGCTCGCAAACATGATTTAAATAATTGTTACTCCCACCCGCGCAATCACTTTTTGTTTAATTTTTGAGATCGTCTTGTGTGTTTTTTAATGGGCTTTCGATGTGTTGGACACTGTTTGTACGAGTTTTCCCCCGTATTTAGTCGTTCGTGACGCATTATTTTAATTTAAAATTAATCAAGTTGGCGAGCTTGAGGTAAACACCAATCCCATTGTATTTAACCAGTCGTCGAACAACATAGCATAAATACAATGGGAGTGGTGTTTACTTAAAGCTCGCAAACTTGATTTAAAGAACTGTTACCACCACCCGCGCAATCAATTATTGTTAAATGATTTCTATTTTGTTTTGTCGCCCAGGTAACAGTTAAGGTTTTACGGATTGCAGTCTTGGTCACGCAATGTATTGCACAATTTGTGCAATTGTTGATGATGTTTGTTGCAATTACAAGTGAAGCGCTGGTGATACTAATTCAAAGCACACAGTTTCACACAAAGACATATATCCGTAGCCGATGGAAGGCTTAAAAAGGAAGAGACAAATGTGAACCCATCAATCAAAGCCAATAATCGGAAAATCTTAAAATGTACAATATTCAAGATTTTACCGACCTACGTGTGCTATCAATTGTCCCACATAAGATATATGCGGTCAAATCCACATGAATTAGCCACCAAAAGTTGAATGTATACTGTAGGAAATACAAAACTTGAAATTGGACTAGTTCTCATTCACTTAAATATACTAAACTCCCGAATTCTTATAAATGAAATATTTTTATTTGAGGATAAGTACTCTCAAAGTAGAAAGGACATTATCTCCAATAATAATAACCTTGATTATTAAATTTGTGTTGTTTTCATAAAAAATATAATGTTTTATTGATGTATGCATAATATTTCAAGTTCATCTCCCGGTCGCGGAAATTTTGGCAAGTCGTAGAAGAATTTCCAATTGGAACAAGTACTTTTTGGTTGGTAAATAATATTTCATGCCTCATACAAAGTCTGGGTTACAAGGAAAATAAGTCCAGTAAAACTCTGTCACTAACAGTAAATTCAATATCACTTCCATAGGTGGATAAGAGTCTGAATATAATGATTATCAGTCTGTTGAAGAAGAAATTGAAACGCCCACTGTCAAGTACCTTGCCACACTATAAAACGTACATTCAAATTTGCTTTAAAACATACACCTCCAAAACTAAACAAGTTAATCCGATACAAGAAACATTTCCTTCGCATAATCTCCTCTATCTATCTACTAATGAACATATATTTATATATAAGTTGGAAAGCAAAACAAGATAGAAATATGTAAATATAGAGAGAGTGTGAAAAACGGAAACCAATCAATTGCATGCGTCACATCCAGTTCAAGCTCAATGCCTGCACATTCTTCTTCTGTTAGCATAAATCCGACTGCAATTTGTTTATCCATAAGGCTTGTATGTGGCTAGTTCCCTTTTATTATTGAATTTAATAATTATTTTAATTGCTACGTCTGGAGAACTTACGTGCGATGTTTCGACAATGAGTTGCGCAACTGCAGACGCGTATTCACCATTTGATTTAAAACAGGAGTTTAAGTTACAATGTTCTCTCATTCGAGTAATTAATTTTCTGGTCGATTAGCCTACGTAAGTTGATCGAAAACTTGCGCATGTCTATTGGTAAATAATATTCGATATCGACATTAACGGCTGTTTCTCTATGATTGCTGGTAAAGGCAAGTGTGTTACCCTAAATAACACTCGTAGTTTAGCTGCATTAAATGTGCGTGTTAATTCTGCTTCAACTTCCTTTTGGGCTATTTGGGAAACTGCATCCCTCATAAATGGGATGTTTAGGTAGACTGTTTTAATTTCTGGTCCGCAATACGTCAATTTCTGTTTAATTGCCCTTTTAATAATTGATTCAATTAATTGTCTGGGATAGCCATTAGACATTAAATCTTCAATTGCTTTATTATATTCATTTTCTTTTGAATATTAACGGATGTTTTTCTTTGGTTGCTGGTGTGTTACCCTAAATAAAATTTGGAAACAAATGTTTTCAAATGTTCCAATTGATGAAACCATTGACATTATAGTCAATGCGGTAGAACACGACATATTACCATCGCCCGTGCCAGGTCACACTCTACGCAAGCTTATCTTATTATACACGAAATACGTACGGTTTCGTTTTAATTAAAGTATCTACTGTAAACGCCCCGACTTCAAGTAAATGCCGTAAGACGTTACAAATTCGGTTAAGGGGCTCTGAATAGAGATTTGTTACTGATAGGGGGCCTGGTCGTGCGTTCTCCTGAATTATTCAGAGTGTGAAGATGTCCTAGAGCCTTGGTTGTTGTTGTTCCCGTTGTCGAGTTGTAATCACGATGTGGATAACGTCGTTCAGGTTCTGCAATTAATTGGCTCGTCTCGCTGGTTGTACAGCAACAAGAAGAGTCACGTATGTAGCCAATTGTTGGTGAAACTATCAAATCACCAGCGTAGGTATTGACAGCCAACAGAACGCACACGCGTAACGCAAAGCAGAATGCAAATGCGACAACTCACTTGCATGGTAAATTGCCGTGCTTAAATAGCATGCCATAGTAATATATGTCTACTTGCACACTATTGGTTAAACGGCAAGTTTCGCTTTTTTCTCATTGGTGCAACGTAAATAAAATTGAATTTAATTTACGCAATATGTCGGCCATTAATTTGTGTCGTTACAACACTTTCCTCTCTGAAAAAAAGGAAAAAAATTCCTCTCTGCGAGGCTAGATAAGAAATGCATGACAGAGTTCGAACCAAGTTAAGCAAAAATATGATGAACCATAAATGCTGGGCTTAAATATGCTTGTTGGTTGCTTCAACAATGATATGATGCCAGGTAACCACTAGGAATTGCTACAAAAATTGTTAGCTCTAGTGGTCGGTCATACCACGTGAGGCAAAATAGAGCAGTGTAAGTTTGGGAGCCGCAGCGTGAAGATTTCGAGGTAAATCGCCTCTGAATTTGCCAGGTTTAAGTTAAAACCTAAGCAGGTTGGATCGTCGTCAATGTGTTTGTATACAACCAAAGGAGCTAGAGTGCTCGACGTTGTGGTCATGACATTTGTAGAGTGGTCTTTGTGCAATTGATGAAGTTGAGATATGCATTGAAAGTGGCATGTACCATGATATGAAGCTGATCACTACTTAGTGTTGCCACACGAAAGCGTTAGCTCCAAGTAGCTGGTCATACCAAAATAGGCAGTTTAATGTCATGTGTGAGAAATACATTATAATGTAAAAATATATAAATTAAAATCAAAGGTAACAACATAAAAATATGTACACGAACATTGCCTCAGAGATGGCATAATACCAAAGAACTGTTTAAAAATACTACACAATTGTTAGCTATTAACAGCTGGTTATGCCACGTGAGACAAATACGAAAAATAACGTAAGGTTAAAAAAATTTTGATAGTTAATGTTAATGTTTAAAAAAAATCAATTACGCGTTATACAAAGCAGGAATTGAGATTGTGGGCAGACGGGGCTTGAGACGTGTGTAGAAGCTTGAACGCTCTCAGGATCAGGCGGTTCGATAAACGGTTTCAACCTGTCTATGCTTACTGATGTCGGTGTAGCGCCTTGCCTAATAATGAAGTATTTTGGTTGTCTGAGCAAAATCGGGTAAGGACCGCGATACTTTGGTTGTAGTGGTGCAACAGAATTATTGTTGCGAACGAGTATTTTCTTGCAACTGTGGAGCTGTGGGGGAACGAAGACTGGACGAGGCGTGTGTCTCGGCTGCTATTCAGACATGTTACCGAAATGAAGTCGAAGGCGGGTAACTTCGTCTTGTGGGTCATCTTGTGCGGTAGTAGACGTGGGAGCTGACTAGGCAGGCGTAGATCCATGCCATACAAGAGTTGTGACGCAGATGTTTTAATGGATTCACGAGTACGGGAACGCATGGCAAGCAGAACTAAAGGTAGTGCATCGACCCAGTTGCCATTAATGGACGAGGATGCTAAAGCAGCTTTGAGTTCCCTATGCATTCTCTCTACCATACCATTAGCTTGGGGATGGTAGGCAGTCGTCTGGCGTAAGATGCATCCCATGTACCGCAAGGTGGTTTTGAAACGATCAGATGAGAAGCAAGTGCCTCTGTCCGTGATGACCTCATTGGGAACACCATAATTGGATATCCATGCAGAGATAAAACCATTAGTTACTTCGTCTGCAGAAATAGTGCCAAGAGGTAATGCCGCAGGCCACCGTGTAAATCTATCGATCATAGTTAGAAGGTAGCTGAAACCTTGAACCTTTGTCAGATGAACTATGTCGATGTGGACGATGGCTAGGCGAGAAGTAGATCGAAAATGTTGCAACTTAGAACGAGTGTGTCGTGTGATCTTGTTTTCCTGACAAAAAGCACACTCTTGGACACATCGTCTAACATTCTGCCTAAGTCTGTGACCCCAGAAACGATCTGTAAGAAGTCGGACAGTCGCTTGGCTTCCTGGGTGAGAAATTGAGTGAATTGAATCGAAAACTTTTCTCTGAAGGCTGGTCGGCAGAACTGGCTTGTTGGGCTGCGTACCCGTGAAGTAAACAATTGGTAAGCCTTCCCACAGACGGCATATGAACTTGGTTGGGTGACGGGCTATTGATCTTTGAATGTGAATGTCACCACGTTGTTCAGTTCGCAGGAGAGTTGGCGTTAGTGCAGGTTCACTGAGTGCCACGGAGTTGACAGTGAATGGTGACGGCGAAGGTGGTTGTAGAGACGTCTGGCCTGGACAGGGCATCTGCAATGAAGTTCTGTTTGCCCTTGACGTGAAAGACGTCAAATTGCCATTCTCTTAGACGAGAAAGCTGTCTTTCCACTCTGGCAGGGTACTTGGCGATAGATGAAGTTGCGTTTCGAAGTGCGCTAACTAGTGGTGCATGATCTGTGAAAACAACAAATCTGCTACTGCCAATGATGCTGATAAAATGGAGCACTGCGTCGTGGATGGCGAGAAGTTCTCGGCCGAAAGTGTCGTACCTCGTTGCTACTGGTTTGAGAGTACGCGAGTAGAAACTGATAGGCTTCCGAACTCCGTCGATCTCTTGTTCCAACGTGGCTCCAATAGCGAATTCATAAGCATCTGTCGTGAGTAGAAATGGCTTTTCAAAATCTGGATGCGTTAGCATTGTGGCATTTGCTAACAAGTTGATGGTAAGTCGAAGTAATTTCTCGTCTTCGGATGACCAAGCAATGATGGAATTCTTGCTAAGTCCTTTTCGGTTCTGCAGGTGACTGCACAAAGGATAAACTTGTTTTGAAAGGCCCGGAAGGAACTTGCGATAATAGTTTAGTACTCCCAGGATTTTCTGCATTTCGCTGACAGTACTTGGTGACTTGATATTCTTGATTGAATTCGTCTTTGACGGCAACGGTTGAATACCTTGGGCCGTGATACGATGCCCTAAGAAGTCGACGGATGAAGTTGCAATCTGCGTCTTGTCACAGTTGATCTTGAGTCCGTGGTTGGATAAGCGTGAGAGGACATTTCGTAGATGTTTTGCATGAGATTCTAGATCTGGACTGAATACCATAATGTCATCGAGATATGACATACAATAAGCAGAGTCGTCGCGAAGTATGTTGTCCATGAATCTTTGAAATGTTTGAGTAGCACACTTAAGTCCAAAAGGCATGTAAAGATATTCAAAAAGGCCAAATGGAGTGATGACTGCAGTTTTCTCGATATCCTCTGGTGCTACCGGGATGTGATGGTAAGCTTGTCTGAGGTCAATCACTGAGAAGAAATTGCTGCCGTTGAGTTTTTCAAGTAAAGTGTTAATATTTAGAATAGAATATGCATCAGATTTTGTCACAGAATTTAGCTTACGGTAGTCTCCGCAGGCTCTGTACGATCCGTTTGATTTAGAGACTAAGTGCAGTGGTGACGCCCATGAACCTTTCGATGGTCTGATGATTCCCTCTTCCAAAAGCCTTGAGAATTCTTCTTGGGCAGCTTTCAGCTTAGCAGGAGCCAGTGGTCGCTTCTTGAGTGCAATAGGTTGTCCTTCTGTGACGATATGATGCATCGTGTTGGAGACTCGTATCTCTGACTTGTTAAGATCGAAAAGCGATTTGTATTTTCGAAGAGCTGCTGATATCTCTGCTGAATGATGCACTGGGGTTGGCTGAATGACCTGTAACTCCAAACGCTCGGAGGCAAGTGTCCAAAAGCTTTGTTCAAGTCCGGTGGAGGGTCGATGATCTTTTGATTGGCAAGATCAACAATGAGCCGAAATTTTAGAAGGAAATCAAGGCCTATTATATTATGTGAGACCTTGGCAATGATGAAGTTGTGGGAAAATTAACGTCGTAGACCTATGTTGAGTGTGCGGTATTGGCAGCCATAAGTTGGTATGGGCTCGCCTATAGCTGTTGCGAGAAGAACGCCTAGCGACATCTCGGCCATTGAATCACCTTTGAGAACTGAGACTGCCGCACCTGTGTCTACGATGAACTCTTCGCCAGTTTTGAAATCAAGAAGGTGCAGAAGCTCGTTGGGCTGTTTGGCCGGGTCATGCAAACAAGTAGGCTGGTGATTGCGACCGGCGTTGTCCGTTTGGTTCTCTATGTGAAAAATTCGGCGTGGACGTAAAGAGTCGACAGGGATGTCGGATTGTAGTTGGCTTCTTCCCTGTAGCGCCGTTGATGTGCAGAAAGTACGGTCTTCTACTTCCTGCGCCAGACGTTTCCCGATACTGATGCACCCTTGTGCCTGCGGTCTGTTGTCCTTTCCGTCAGCTGTGGAAATTGGCACTCATTCGGAAATTCTTCGGAACAACAAAGACAGACTTGGCATGAATAAAAAACTTCTGGTGGTTATAACACCAGTTCTTTGGGGCATATTTATTAAAGGATTGCGGAGATCTCGATCGCCGCCTACCGTTATAATTGGGCTTAGGAATGAATTTGGGTCGAGCATTCACTTGATTTAGCTCGGATTTGGTAATGGCCAATCCTTCTAGAAATTTAGCCATGTTCGCCACTATCCTCTCTAAAGAGGAGAGTCTATCATCTTGCGGGGGTGAAGAAAAGGATGATGGATTTATTTTGGGTTCCAAAACCCTATATTCTAACTCACATCTCTTAGATAAGTCATCTTTAGAGAGAGTGTTTGGGAGCTGTCTGGCAAGGAGTTTTAATGTTTGGGGAAGATTGTTAATAAAAACAACCTTAGCCTCATGGTCAGAAATGTTGGTTTTATACCAACGTTTCCGTAATTCCCTCAGTATTTCGATGGAGCCAAGGTTTGGCATGTCTAACTGCGCATATTTGTTTATTATCTGCTCAGTCTCTGTGGGCCCAAGCAAGGATTCTACTTCGTTTTGTAGACCCAAAATGGGATTAGGTAGCTTCCTAATGGCCTCAAGCTTAGGATAAATCCGTCGCTGCAATTCAGAAGGTAGTTTAGCAAAAACCTTCGACAGTTTTTGATGACTGTCATAATCAGGAAACGGGGAGAAAGCGGAGTCTACGCGCATAAAGAATAGTTCACTATCTCCATCCCAAACAGGAACATCAATATCTAAAATTGGACCTGACATTCTAACAATCTTACGGGATCTTAAAAGCATAAATTTATAAGCAATATGAAAATCTATAAATATACTTTAACGAAACACTTACCCACAAAAAGCTTCCACAGGTGAATGAGCGCAGAACAAAAGCACGTCACAGTAACTGCTTCCACAAATTGAAAATATCCGCAATTGAGCCTGTCGAGTACATACGGTACCGTTTTGTACGTAGAAAAGATGAACAGAGGCCCCGTTGGCCTTTGATGCCAATGTATTATTATTATATCCCCCAAAAAAATATTCAACACAAATCCAAGAATATATACCCAACAAAATTCCCAGAAGACTACGATTAGGGTAAAGAAATCGAAAATGTTAATCTATTTTTATCCCAAATAAATGAAAAAGGAAGTCAATTTTATTTATAACAAAAAAATCAGAACAATAATCAATATCCTGGCGCGGTCGCCAATTTTGTAAACGCCCCGGCTTCAAGTAAATGCCGTACGACGTTACAAACTCGGTTAAGGTGCTCTGAATAGAGATTTAAGAGGGCCTGGTCGTGCGTTCTCCTGAATTATTCAGAGTGTGAAGATGTCCTAGAGCCTTGGTTGTTGTTGTTCCCGTTGTCGAGTTGTAATCACGATGTGGATAACGTCGTTCAGGTTCTGCAATTAATTGGCTCGTCTCGCTGGTTGTACCGCAACAAGATGAGTCACGGATGTAGCCAATTGTTGGTGAAACTATCAAATCACCAGCGTAGGTATTGACAGCCGACAGAACGGTAAATTGCCGTGCTTAAATAGCATGCCATAGTAATATATGTCTACTTGCACACTATTGGTTAAACGGCAAGTTTTGCTTTTTCTCATTGGTGCAACGTAAATAAAATTGAATTTAATTTACGCAATATGTCGGCCATTAATTTGTGTCGTTACACTACAAAAAGTCTGATTGTGTGGCAATGGGCACCTAGAGGATACATCATTAAAGAGTGAAATAAGTAAATGTGCTCAATATATACGTTATTGAATGATATATTTATTGTCCTTAAGAACAGGTTGCAATCATAAACATTGCTTCAAAGTTTCAAAAAAGCACATAAGAATATTGGCTTCACTTCGGAGCACGTGAAAGATGATTGTCTGTCTTTCCAAGTTGTACCATTAAAGAAAGAAACTAATAGTAAATTAAACAGAACAATTTACCATAAACCAATTTGGTCTGCACAGTATTTGCATAACAGCAGTTTTGTGCCATTTCAATATAAATTATCAACAGTTCGTGGATGCTTTTCAAGAATTGACAGGTTGGTTAGTCAAGATTCAAAAGAAAATGAATATAATAATTAACGATTTAATGTCTAATGGCTATCCCAGAAAATTAATTGAATCAATTACTAAAAGGAGGATTAAACAGAAACAGACGTATTACGGGCCAGAAAAGAAAACAGTCTACCTAAACATCCCATTTATGAGGGATGCAGTTTCCCGAATAGCCCAAAAGAAAGTTGAAGCAGAATTAACACGCACATTTAATGCAGCTAAACTACGAGCGTTATTTAGTTTAACACGCTTGCTTTTACCAGCAATCAAAGAGAAACAGCCGTTAATGTCGATATCAGCTATTATTTACCAATATACATGCGCAATTTGTCAATCAACTTACGTAGGCCGATCGACCAGATTGTTAATTACACGAATGAGAGAAAATTGTAACTTAAATGTAGTGAATACACGTCTGCTATTGCACAACACATCATCGAAACATCACATGTATGTTCTCCAGACGTAGCTTTCAAAGTAATTACTAAATGCAAAAACAAAATGGAGTTAGCCACATAAAAAGCCTTATGGATAAACAAATTTATGCAAGCAGAAGAAGCACGTACAAAAATTGAGCTTGAACTGGATGTGACGCACGCAATTGATTGGTTTCCGTTTTTCACACTCTCTCTATGTTCACATATTTCAATCTTGTTTTGCTTTCCAATTTATATATAAAGATATGTTCATTAGTAAATATTTGAGAAGACCATGCAAAAGAAAATTTTCTTATATCTGATAAAATTTCTTTTTGTTTTTGCACACAGGAAGGGTACAATGAATATATATATATATATATATATATATAATTATGCATATATAAATTCTGATTGGCTGTTGGATTTTTTAGCAGATAACTAAAGATATGATGCATGTAAAAATGAGCACTTTCAAATCTAGGGAAGCATGTTTCCCTAATGACAGCACGACCCAGTCAAGTACTACCACGGTTGATCGAGAATCGCTTATCGGAGTCTACCTAACACTCCAAGCCATCTATGTTTTCGAACAATTTTCATAATTCAATTTAACTTTATAGACGGGAAATATGGGATTCTTGCGCAAATTAAATGGAAAATAAATTTTAGAGATTCATTTATTAGTAAGTAAGTTGATTTAAAAGTAAAATATTTTTGCGAAACTGGATTAATTGAAATTACCTGATCTGTGTTTTGACTAACAGAAATATTTATCCAGTAATATTTTGGTAAAGGGAAGAGCGTATTTATCTAGTACTTTAAATCAAGTTTACGAGCTTGAAGTAAACACCAATCCAATTGTATTTAACCAGTCGTCGAACAACATAACAAAACTACCGCCAGCCGCAACGCACTGACGCGTTTCGACCTTCCATGATCATCATCAGAGTACGACGGCAAACTGACTATCGAGGATCAAACCGCATTGAATATATATGGAAATCAAATTTAGATATGCGGCTCTCACCTCTAGCAGTCTCGCATACATTGAACTTGACTGGAAATGTCGGCTGCACAATTTCTATGCAGTCACGAACATTAACTGTTTGCAGCTTTCGCCACATATACATATATAGGCAATACAGTTTAACAATAATTGATTGCGCGTGTGGTGGTAACAATTCTTTAAATCAAGTTTGCGAGCTTGAAGTAAAAACCAATCCTATTGTATTTAGCCACCACACAAAAAAGTTCATTTTTTACATATTTGTTTTTTCTTTATTGCAAGTAGAATCTCTGGTTTATTATTCCACCGTTCCTATCTACATAATAATTGGTCCAACATTGAACGCAGAAAGCCATGCAGGTAGGACTGACTTATTATTGATGCAGTGAATTCACAACTATTTTGGACTGAAAACTGCTGTCATAGAGGCAAACTTTCCGAAGCTTGAAAAGCATAGCGTTGACAATAATTTAACTTAAAATTAGGCGAATACCTATTGTTATAAATGTCAGGCATAGAAACGAGATACATATTGCTGAAGCACTCAGTTGTAAACTCCTTCCACCACAATTAAACAAAACGTTATTGATAAAATGTTATTAAATGGACATTCGTGAATTGTGTGTTTTGTGTTTGTGGCTTTCTGTGTGGGCTTTTTGTTTGTTGTTGCGTAATGTAAACATGTAGTACAACATAATCGCCTTAGCTATAATGTACAATATATATTTCAGTCTAAACGAGCTATAAATAAAAGCAAATGGCTTTTTTAATTATCCATTTGAAATTCATTATTCAGTGTGAAAACTGTTCACAAATTAAATTTACTGATATTCCGAAACAGCTGAAATCAAAATTAAACCATCGGTCGTTTATCCTCACTAAATCAATAATTCGATTACATTAAGATTGATTTAACAATCGTGTAGTCATATAAGGAGAAACAACATATCTCGTTAACTTTGTTCGTTTGGAATGTGAGCATTAACAAAATTCAAAGCACCCTTTCCATGTGCTAAAAGAAAAAAAAATCAGATAAAAGAACCATTTCTTTCGTATATTCTTCTCAAGTGTCCGCAAATGAACATCTCTTCATAGATATAAATTGAAAAGCAAAGTAAGATAGAAAAATGTAAACATGGAGAGGGAGAGTGTGTGTGAAGTAAGGAAACAACAAATCAATTACGTGCATCATCTCTAGTTCGAGCTCAATCTCCGAACATGCTCCCTTTTCTTCTTGCATAAATCCGGCTGCAGTCTGTTTATCCGAAAGCCTCGTGTGTGGCCAATTCCCTTCTCTTACTGCAGTTATTATGTATTTGAAATGCTAGGTCTGCAGATACTTGAGAAGAATATGACAAAGAAATGGTTCTTGTATCTGATAAGATTTCTCCTTCTTTTTGCACATTACAAGGGTATTTAGAAATAAATGGTCGATTTAATTTTAAGATAAAAATGACGAGAGATAAATGAATATTGTGTAAAGCCACAGAATCTTTGTAACTGATGATAGAACTCACACTTCTGTAAATCTCTAAGCCCTTTACCGATATGCATCCGATCGTCAGATGTAGTCTTCAGTCTGTCTAAATAAGGATTTGTAGGATCGCGATTCTCATTCATTTGTGCATAAGCACACGAAGTGTTTATTGGTGCACTTGGCAAAGTTCGCTGCATCGTCGCCGGATAAGGTGTGGTTAAGGTAACCTGGGCGGAATTTCCCGGCATTTTCGGCTCCATCATTTGACTGCCCTGTGACGTCGTCCAAAAGCGTTTCTTTTTATTGTGGGAAACTGGTGACTTTCCACCCGCAGATGAAATTTTGACAGTTAAATCATTATCGCGCACGACATCTTCACTATGTGGCACGGAGCAGGACCTAGGGGCCGGCTGGTTTTCCGATGTCTGCGTAGTGTTTAATTGCGAGGCTGTGTGCAGAGATGGCAGCGGATAGTATATTAACTGTTGCGGAGTGCCTGATGTTGCGCCAGACAGGGAATACGCCATAACCGGGTTGTAGTTTCGATAGTGAGCATCGTCTGACGTTAACACCAGAGGATAATGCAAAAGGAATGGGGTGTTCACAGCGGACATCGCCGACCTTTGTACTTCTGACAGATTCGTGTGCCGACAGTCAGGTTCTACGGGACTCAGTTGATGCATTGTCGTTGTTGACAAGCTGCTGATCACAGTTGAGTGGGTGTTTGCCGTACCTGGCGCAGGAGTTGCCATAAAGATGGAGGATGGTGCGTCTCTCTTTGAGTAGATTTGGGATATCTGTTGTATGTCTCGTTGCCTGGAGAAACTATTTCGTTTTTGAACACAGCCGCCACCACTCCCGCTGTTATTTGTGTGCCTGTTCTGTCTCCGGCCTAATGAACCGCCGTCAAGACCATCGGCTGGAGCTTGGTTACGCTCAATTGGCAAGTATTTATCATGGCCTTTATTAGGACCGCCAAAATGCGGAAAATGCACAATGCCTTGGGGTCGGCCGTAGGACTCGTTGGGACTGTTGCCAACATCGGATTGTCTGTTGAGTGTGCTGACAGCGCAGAATGTGCCAAAGTCGCTGGCGCATTCGCGTAAGCTATTGGTGTAAGACAGAGTAGTATTTGGTATACATCTGGCCAACAGGCCGTTACTCGTGGTTGACGATGCAATAGGGTTAACATAACCGAGGGCGTCAATTGGATGCTGATAAGGTATGGCCATCGGTAGCATCGAGGGGGAGTGGGAGCTGTTTGCGGCCACCATAAACGACGGCCAAATTGCACCATTTGAAGCCGATGACCAGTGCACCGACGAAGCTGGGCCGCCTACGGAAGAACAAATTAAATAAATTATATGCAAATAGTGGTTGCGTTGTCCCAACTTGTCGAAAAGCACTTAAACAAGAATTTCTAAACTAGTATTTGCTAAGCAATGGGCGCTTTATCCTCACTGGCTACCAGTCAATAGCAGCCGACAACCTGTTTCGAAACCCTCTGTACATAATATTAACTTTTAACTATTAATGTTTAGGACAGGCGCCAGAATTAGAGTCCAACAGGCGCTAGAAGTACAGTCTAACAGGCGCCAGAAGTAGAGTCTAACAGGCGCCAGAATTAGAGTCCAACAGGCGCTAGAAGTACAGTCTAACAGGCGCTAGAAATAGAGTCTAACAGGCGCCAGAATTAGAGTCTAACAGGCGCTAGAAGTACAGTCTAACAGGCGCTAGAAATAGAGTCTAACAGGCGCCAGAATTAGAGTCTAACAGGCGCTAGAAGTACAGTCTAACAGGCGCTAGAAATAGAGTCTAACAGGCGCCAGAATTAGAGTCTAACAGGCGCTAGAAGTACAGTCTAACAGGCGCTAGAAATAGAGTATAACTGGCGCCAGAATTAGAGTCTAACAGGCGCTAGAAGTACAGTCTAACAGGCGCTAGAAATAGAGTCTAACAAGCGCCAGAATTAGAGTCTAACAGGCGCCAGAATTAGAGTCCAACAGGTGCTAGAAGTACAGTCTAACAGGCACTAGAAATAGAGTCTAACTGGCGCTAGAAGTAGAGTCTAACAGGCGCCAGAATTAGAGTCTAACAGGCGCCAGAATTAGAGTCCAACAGGCGCTAGAAGTACAGTCTAACAGGCGCCAGAAGTAGAGGTCTAACAGGCGCCAGGGTAAGTCCAACAGGCGCTAAGTACCCAGTCCCAACAGGCGCTTCAGAAATAGAGTCTAACAGGCGCCAGAATTAGAGTCTAACAGGCGCCCCAAATAGGGTCTAACAGGCGCCAAATTAGAGTCAACAGGCTAAGTACAGTCTAACGGGCGCTAGAAATAAGTCAGCAGGCATGGAATTAGAGTCTAACAGGCATAGGAATTAGAGTCCAACAGGCGCTAAGTACAGTCAACAGGCGCTAGAAATGAAGTCTAACTGGCGCTAGAAGTGAAAGTCTAACAGGCCTTGAATTAGAGTCTAACAGGCGCTGAAATGAACTCAACAGGCGCCAAATTAGAAGTCACAGAACTAAATTTGTCTAACAGGCGCTAGAAATAGAGTCTAACAGGCGCCAGAATTAGAGTCTAACAGGCGCTAGAAATAGAGTCTAACAGGCGCCAGAATTAGAGTCTAACAGGCGCTAGAAGTACATACTAACAGTCGCCAGAATTAGAGTCTAACAGGCGCTAGAAATAGAGTCTAACAGGCGCCAGAATTAGAGTCTAACAGGCGCTAGAAGTACAGTCTAACAGGCGCTAGAAATAGAGTCTAACAGGCGCCAGAATTAGAGTCTAACAGGCGCCAGAATTAGAGTCTAACAGGCGCTAGAAGTACAGTCTAACAGGCGCTAGAAATAGAGTCTAACAGGCGCTAGAAATAGAGTCTAACAGGCGCCAGAATTAGAGTCTAACAGGCGCTAGAAATAGAGTCTAACAGGCGCCAGAATTAGAGTCTAACAGGCGCTAGAAGTACAGTCTAACAGGCGCTAGAAATAGAGTCTAACTGTCGCCAGAATTAGAGTCTAACAGGCGCTAGAAATAAGAGCCCAACTGTACAGAATTATCTAACAGTGGTACGCTAAGAAATAGAGTCTACATGCGCCAAATTGAGTCTAACAGGCGCTGAAGCACATGCTTTGACAGTCGCCGCATCGAGCCTTCTCCAGCAGCGCTAGAAATAGAGTCTAACAGGCGCCAGAATTAGAGTTTAGCAGGCGCCAGAATTAGAGTCCAACAGGCGCTAAGAAATACAGTCTAACAGGCGCTAGAAATAGAGTCTAACAGGCGCCAGAATTATAGTCTAACAGGCGCTAGAAGTACAGTCTAACAGGCGCTAGAAATAGAGTCTAACAGGCGCCAGAATTAGAGTCTATCAGGCGCCAGAATTAGAATCTAACAGGCGCTAGAAATAGAGTCTAACAGGCGCCAGAATTACAGTCTAACAGGCGCTAGAAGTAGAGTCTAACAGGCGCCAGAATTAGAGTCTAACAGGCGCTAGAAGTAGAGTCTAACAGGCGCTAGAAATAGAGTCTAACAGCGCCAGAATGAGTCTCACAGGCGCTGGGAAGTTACACCGAATAAATATTAGAAATAGAGTCTAACTGGCGCCAGAAGCAGCCTCAACAGGCTTAGCTCAGAGCCCAACAGGCTCTGTAAATAGAGTCTAACAGGCGCCAGAATGGAGTCTAAACAGAATAAGAAGGCTCAACAGGCGCTAGAAATAGAGCTTCCTAAATACGCGCCAGAATTAGAGTCTAACATGCGCTAGAAGTACAGTCTAACAGGCGCTAGAAATAGAGTCTAACAGCGCTGAATTGAGTTGGCAGGCGCTGCGACGATCCACAGGCGCTAGAAGGACAGTCTAACAGGCGCCAGAAATAGAGTCTAACAGGGCGCCAGAATTAGAGTCTAACAGGCGCTAGAAGTAGAGTCTAACTGGCGCTAGAAATAGAGTCTAACAGGGCGCCAGAATTAGAGTCTAACAGGCGCCAGAATTAGAATCTAACAGGCGCTAGAAATAGAGTCTAACAGGCGCCAGAATTAAAGTCTAACAGGCGCTAGAAGTAGAGTCTAACTGGCGCCAGAATTAGAGTCTAACTGGCGCTAGAAGTAGAGTCTAACAGGCGCCAGAATTACAGTCTAACAGGCGCTATAGAAAGTAGAGTCTAACAGGCGCCGGGAGGTCAGAGCTCAGCTGGCGCTAGAGAAGTAGAGTCTAACAGGCGCTAGAAACTAGAGTCTATCAGGCGCTAGAAGTAGAGTCTAACAGGCGCCAGAATTAGGTCTAACAGGCGCTAGAAGTAGAGTCTAAGAGGCGCCAGAATTAGAGTCTAACAGGGCGCTAGAGCTAGAGTCTAACAGGCGCCAGAATTAGAGTCTAACAGGCGTCATATATATATATATATATATATATATATATATATATATATATATATATATATATATATATATATATATATATATATATATATATATATATATATATATATATGAAATACTACTGAATTTTCATTGATTACGCGGGTGGTAGCAAAAATTCTTTAGATAAAGTTTGCGAGCTTCAAGTAAACACAAATCCAATTGTATTTAACCATTCGTCGAAATCTTGGGGGTGATAGCAGCATATCTAATTTTGCTTTCCATTTATATGCCATGTGGTTTTAGCCTCGCCAGACAGTTTTCCGTCGTGATTTGTTGATGATCATGGGAGTTCGAAACATGGCAGTACATGGAACTGAAGGTAGATTTGCTAAATTCTGCGATTGGTTCTAGACAGTGGGACTGTAGTTTATATCAAACACGCAAATCTCATTTCATAGAACTTGTTGCAGCATGAAGTTGTTTTTTGATTACATGATGTCAGTCTTAAATTCGATAAAATAATTCCTTTGAATAAGTTTTTTTTGTAAAGCCATTTAACGATCGATTAGACTTTATTTGACAAGGTAGAACGTTATCTCATATATCTGGCCTATATCAATTCTGAATACCTTTAAAATTGAATTGCGTTCAAAGTAGTTAATTAGTAAGAAAAACTATTACCATTATATTTACCAGCGCAATTGATTGTCATCAGGTTTATCTAATTAAGTTTCAATTTGGCTGGAGTTCAGTGTATCGTTTTTACATTTGTACATAAATTCATAAAATTTGCACTTGTTCAAATCGGTCCTCAAGTATAATTAAATTTTGTGGCATAGCAACAATGAAACAATTAACATTGAGTACAGAAAATGACGTAGCCGATATTTTTGTTCACATGACTACATTAGAGCACAGATAATTGTTTGAATAAAGTTAACGTAAAAATCTGTTCACTTTTATATTCGTTGTAATGACACTTTCATCTAAAGTGCCTTTATATATACGATGCAGCATTAAAACACCGATAGACACATGATGGAATTCGTTTCAAAGGTAGGCCACAAAAACGCGTAATGTTTACTAATGAACCATGACAATATTTAGCCAAAATATATAACAGTTAGATAAGGTTTTAAATGATAAACTCTCTTGCGCAGTGCTGTCCTAAGAGTGCTATCAATTGTCCCGCACAAGAAAAATGCGGTCAAATCCACAACAGTTAGATAAGGTAGTTTAAATTCTCAATTTGAATGGAATTTAGCATATCTTGAGACCCATTGTGTTGGTACTATGTACTAACTTGGCAGCCAGAGTGTTGATATCATGTATTGACACAATAGCCATAGCGTTGGTACCCTTTGCAGACACGGTATATATGTATAATATATATAGAGCGTTGGTTTTGAAATCGCTTTGTCGAGATTTCATGTGAAGTTAGCCTCACTACTGCAGGTTTACACGTTCGTATAGGAGATTTTTCAGTCTATTTGTCTTAAATGCCTCACTAAAATATATAGAAGGTAAAGTTATTAATACCGGCTCCTACCGATGAGTTGCCAGTAAGAACAATACGAATTTGTAATTTAGATCATACCTTCTGTTCATGCTGACTTCGGTTTATCTATCCGGTCATATTTTAATAACTTTGTTATTAGGTACGCAATACCTAATACTTCATTGCATATTTTTTTACTAGTCCTACTATTTTAAAATAAAAGTGCTTCTTAAGACAGTTTAAAATCGCAAAAAGCAATTTCGTACAGTTTTTATTGAAAATAATAATCAAAAGTAGTGAACCTCAGCAGACAGACATTCTCTTTGCACTGCATTTTCAGCCAAAGTGACTTGAAATTTATATTTGGACTTAAACCATTTTAGGGAGTGAACTTTGATTCAGCACAAATTTATTCCTCCGAAGACAGTTATGTTGATTAATTTTTATTTAATTATAACAGAAACTGAGAACCCAAAACATGCTCATTTAAATTTTAAAAAATGGAATTTAGATTAACGCCAATCCAATGTTAGGAAACCAGTTGTACGACATAGCAGACCAAACGGTAATCTGGATATTTGGTGCGACTGACCAGATGAAATTCGATTGGTGCTTACCTCACGTAAACAAACTGAATTTTCCCAATAGATATTACCTGCTGCGTAACCTGTTATTGTTGAAGTGATATGACATGATATACTTTAGACGAAAGCTGAAAAAGTAAAAGTTCGTGACAGCATCTAAATTGTGCAAATTTATGCGAGACTACTCGAGGTGAGTGCCGCATATCTAATTTTTTTTCTAAATGCATGTAATGCGGTGTGCTCCTTTATGTTAGTTTGCCATGATGATGATCATGGAAGGTCGAAACGCGTCAGTGCGTGCGAATGGCGGTTATTTTTTTCAACGACTGGTTAAATACAGTGGAATTAGTGACATAATTCATTGTTATCACCATTTTATTTAATAATGGTTGTTTTCATACCATCATATATATATATATATATATATATATATATATATATATCAGTATTTTATTCCCCTTACAATCTAGGTTTTATTTTTTTATGTGGGCAGCAACAATTTGCTCAGTTTACTTCTATTTCTTGTTTTGGCTGCTGGTAAGTGTGTATACACATGTGTCTCTGTATGTGTCTTTGTGTGTGTCCGTTTGCTGTAAGATTTTCTCCGCTTTATTTACCAAAAGCGATCTGAGATCTGGTCATTCTAGTTTGATGGCTTGAGAGTTAACCAACCATTATAATCAAAGTTGCGGTCTTGATATAAGCACCTGATCCATTAATTACTTACATATGCCAGTATAAACTAAGAATTGTATAGTGTAGAAAAGGCAATTCATCCAGTAGACCAGTGTCGTTTTTATTGGGAACTCATCACGTACTGGCCAGAATTTGCCGCGGTCAGGGCTCCAATTTCGACACGTCTGCTTCGGAATCTGGTGCTCTAACCACTGAGCCATCCTGCCGCACACTACACTGCACACAATTTTCAGTTACATACTAACTAATGTAACTTGGTTAGTCTATTTTTCCTTTAGGTGGAGCTCATATGGCATCCATTTAGACCCAAAGTTCCAACTAACCATCCAAAATCTGTCATTATTGAACAGACACCACACTACATGGGGAAGTGGTATTGAAATGAACATTTATATAATTAAACGAACATTGGTTGGTGGTTGAGTTCCAAATAAGGAAGAAACCGGTCTACTGGATGTATTGCCTTTTCTACACTATACAATTCTTAGTTTATACTGACATATGTAAGTAATTAATGGGTCAGGTGTTTATATCAAGACCGCAAGCTTGATTATAATAACTGTTATCACCTTCCGCGCAACCAATGTTCATTTAGAAGAAGAAGAGTGAAAAATCTTATTTAAACGTCATTTTCAGACAAGCAGCTGATGGAAGACATAAAAAAGAAGGGGCAAGTGAGAAACCATCAATCAGTGCCAATAATCTGAGCACCTGAAAATGTACAACATTCAAGATTTTTCCGACCTACGTGTGCGATCAATTGTCCCGCACAAGAAAACTGCAGTAAAAGCCACAACAAGAAGGAGAGCAATGCGCAAAAAATTAACATTTAATCAACCAACTGTTTGCATTGTTGGCTGTTACGTGTACAAATGCTATTTTTCCGAGTGTAGTCTTTCGTTTCCCCTTGTTCCACAATTTTGTTTTCTCCATTTGGTAACAGCGCCAGTGTGGATTGCAGTGTTAAATGCTCATATTGTTTCAAAATTTCTGGCTCCGTATGAGCAGATATTTATTCTCTTTCAGTTTGTGGCCAATCCGATTGAATGTTTGATGAGTCTGGTCGAGGGGGTGCTTGGTCTTGCCTAGATGCTAGTAAATTGTTGTTTGGTTTCATGATTCATGGCCAGTCGATTAGAATATCCTGTTCGTGAAACTTTTGAATATTTAGCCCAGGTGTTTGTCATTGTATATAATTGGCTTCATAAATATAGAATAATATTTCTGATTTTGCTTTGTTTGGAATTGAGAGATTGGTCAAATTGACTAAGTGCTCAGTTTCCAATATATGGTCGGGAATAGCTGATTTTCCTGACGGTAACAAGCCTTTTCAAATCAATTTCTGTGGTAAATGCTACTAGATTCTGTATATATATATATATATATATATATATATATATATATATATATATATAAATACTACAATAGTAAATTGAATTGAACAGTCCGTACCTCCTGACGTTTTATTCGTAAATATTGAAATGAAAATTCGAAAATATTTTTGCCTTCCTGATGGTTAATTGCGCATAAAATTAACAGCTATTGTGTCAACCTGAAGACTGGATCGCACCTGGTTTCCAGTGTTTAGCATGAACGATGTTGAAGCCTTCGGAAGGAAGGGACGAATCCGCTCACAGCCCAAATGAAGACGAAATCAGTGCGTACTTGGAAATGTAGATCAATCGGACATGTGCGAAACGGGTAGTGCAAAGCGACAACCCGTGACAACGCAAATCGCGGCCTTGCAACGTAAAGCTTACCATTACCGGCGAACTGCTGTGAGTTGAACATGTTTTCAGCCGAACCAAGTGGTATACCTGAGCCCGCATGATGCCCACCTACTGTCCCCGTGTGGTTGCCGATTTCGCTGTTCTGATAATTGTGACTGTCTCGCACCTTGGTCTGCTCGTGGCGTAATGACGCGGGTGTTCCGTGCGTGTTTACGCCGTTCAGAAGTGACGCGCCAGTTCGGTGCGTCACTTTGGTCTGCGTCGCGGAGTACACGGAAGAGTTCTTCTTCGTCTTCTTCGTGGCTTTCAACACGGCACATCGGATGCAGAACGCGGTGTTGACGAGAAGAGAAAAGATGACAACACCGATAACTGCAAAAGCCACGGCTACTGGAAGGCTTACTGTTGAAAATAATAATAAGTTTGTTATATATAAAAATATTTTGAGGTGGGGTGACAGAAATGCATGCACGCTTGCGTAACCACTCAGTTAACGAAAGTGAATTAGTTATGGCAAGCTTGTCTAATTATTTCAGAATGAACAAACTGTTAAAATAAAATAACTTTTGAAATTTTAATCGTTATAAATCAACAATTAGCGACACGTGAAGCCTTACGGGGGAACGCGTATTCTCGCATGCAAATGGCAAATGATCAAATCCTTATTACATCACAGGTTCAGTGTAACCAGATGAAAACACCTAATACACAAGTGTGTACATATTAGTTCTCCGCAACAAACAGTATTTAACTGTTATATATTGAATTGAATGATGTCATGCTTACCGCGAAATGTGATAACTGACATCGATCAAGGCCAGAGTGAATGGATTTACTGGAGTAACAGGTGGTCAGAAATTGTTGTAATTCTCAATTTCGGTGAACTATAGCATAAATTGATGTCCATCAGGTTGGTATCATGTACTGACTCGGAAACCATAGTGTTAGTATCCGGTACTCATCAATTTCAAAAAGGTATCAGTTACTAACACAATAGCCATAGTGTTAGTATCCTTTACAGACTCGGTATATATATTATATTGTGTGAGTTAGCGTTGAAGTCGCATTGTCGTAGACTTTAGATGATGTTAGCTTCACTATTGCAGGTTTACACATTCGTCTAGCAGATTGTATCGTCCTACTCTCCTTATTCTTCACCCAAATATATAGAGGTTAAAGGGCGTAATACTGATGAGTTGCCAATTAAGCAGGAAACGAATGTGCACCAGTTTATACTTGCCGTTCATGTTGTCTTTGATTTATCCTTCTGGTCTAATTGAACTAATTTGTTACTACGTTCGCAACACGTAATACATAATTGCATATATATATATATATATATATATATATATATATATATATTAGTTCTCCGCAAATAAAAGTTTCTAACAGATGACAGATATTATGTTAACCAAAGCGTAGATCTTGGCTACCTGTTTACAAAATACGAAATCATCAAAGCAAACAAACAGTCCAGGTGTTTGTAAGTTTGCTTTAAATTTAAATTTTCCTTTGTTATTTTTCTAGATACATTTTGTCAGGTTTCAGCAGTGATATGTATCGTTGTAAGCTAAATAGAGCACGAATCTGAAGATAGTAGATCCGGGCATGTGTGATTTAATTATTAACTTAAAAACCTTTAATGATACTGTTAATTATAAATCGCAAAAAACATTCCAAATTGCCATGCAAACCAACAAAACTCAGCACGAAAGATAGAAGTGAATATTTTGTTAAAAAATTTGAAATCAATTAATAGCTATAATTCCAGGTAAAATATTGGCATTCTCAACGTATATATATATTTATTTATTTATTTATTTATATATATATATATATATATATATATATATATATATGTATATATATACATATATATGTAATTTAAGTTTCCATATATACGCTTTACGTTGATTCCCGTTAGTTCGTTTTGCCGTTGTACTCAGATGATGAACATGGAGGTCGAAAAGCGTCAGTACGTGACTGATGGAGTTTCGCTATGTTGCTCGACGAGTGATAAAATAAAAAATGGAATTTGAATTTACTTTAAGCTCGCAAACATGATTTAAAGAAAAGATACAAATGGCCGCGCAATCAATGTTTGTTAACATGAGCATTAGTTTGAATCGCTTCAACTACCTCGTTAGCTTGGTTAAATAAAATGGCATTTTTGTTTTTTCTAACGTACGCAATAATCTATTTGTAGCGTTAAATTAAAACTCGCACAACCAATACATTTTCAATTGCCTAACTGGTAAACACATGGTAGAATTTACCTAAACCATTATTTTCTTGGCTGCATACGATTTGTGCATCCGAAATTTCCAGCAAACCAAAATGTAACCGACACAAGAGGAAACGCAAGTCGCATATTTGATCTTCCATGCCTCATATTTGCCCCGCGTTAGCCAGTAATGCATTGCGCTTTGATTATGTAAGCGTTAGGTTGAAATTCGTCACCACGTGTGAATCTCTCTAGTTTACCATGTTCTGCGACTAGTTGGACAAAAAGGGGTTCGTGTTTAAACGAACAGTGGTTGCGTGGGAGTTGATAACAGTTACTATAATCAAGGTTGCAAACTTGATATAAACACCAATCCCATTATGTACATAAATTTGTCAGTATAAATTAAGAATTGTATAGTGTAGAAATAGCAATTCATCCAGTAGACCGGTTTCATCCTTATTGGTAACTCATCACATACCGGCCAGAATTTGCCGTGGACAGGGCTCGATTGTTCAATTGTTTGGGCTACCAGAATAAAATTAATGGTACTATTGATTTGTGGCCAGTCAATTACAATTTTGCTGCTGGTGGAAATTGAGTATACCGAGGTAAGCTGCATATTATTTGAAATCAAAACGCTTTGAACAAGTAGATGGCCTTTCTTACGATATACGCATTTTGTAGAACGATTACATTTTTAATTAAACCAGACATACGCTTTGTTTTGCCTTCATGCGCGTTGGTGCATTGGCTGGGCTACAAAATAGAAACTTCTTACGAATCCGCCATAATTTACCTCGGCAATCAATTAGGATAGGCCAAGGTAGTTCAGGAAAATCGGCAATATTGACGCTTTTTTGTGAAACGCCCACAAGGGTCAGCTTAGTAAGCCAAATAAACCAATCAAAAACCACAGCAGGACTACTAAAGTAAAATTTCATTTGCCAAGACGAGAATCATTTAAACCAATAAATTTGTTCAATCATCTAGCAGACTGAGAATAAATATAATGAAAGCAAATGTTCCAATGCCATTCTTAATATCATTATACACTTCTTTACTTAGAGATGGCGAGCTTGAAGTAAACACCAATCCCATTGTATTTAACCAGTCGTCGAACAACATAACAAAACTACCGCCAGTCGCACGCACTGACGCGTTTCGACCTTCCATCATCATCATCATCATCATCATCATCATCATCATCATCATCATCATCATCATCATCATCATCATCATCATCATCATCATCATCATCATCATCATCATCATCATCATCATCATCATCATCATCATCATCATCATCATCATCATCATCATCATCATCATCATCATCATCATCATCATCATCATCATCATCATCATCATCATCATCATCATCATCATCATCATCATCATCATCATCATCATCATCATCATCATCATCATCATCATCATCATCATCATCATCATCATCATCATCATCATCATCATCATCATCATCATCATCATCATCATCATCATCATCGTCATCATCATCATCATCATCATCATCATCATCATCATCATCATCATCATCATCATCATCATCATCATCATCATCATCATCATCATCATCATCATCATCATCATCATCATCATCATCATCATCATCATCATCATCATCATCATCATCATCATCATCATCATCATCATCATCATCATCATCATCATCATCATCATCATCATCATCATCATCATCATCATCATCATCATCATCATCATCATCATCATCATCATCATCATCATCATCATCATCATCATCATCATCATCATCATCATCATCATCATCATCATCATTATCGCCATCATCATCATTATCGCCATCATCATCGCCATCATTATCATCATCATCAACAACACCATCCTCATTATCAACATCATCATCATCATCATCCCCATTATCATCATCACCATCATCATCATCGTCATCATCATCATTCTCATCATCATCATCATCATCATCCTCGTCATCATCATCATCATCATCATCTTCGTCATCATCATCATCATCATCATCATCATCATCATCGCCATCATTATCATCATCATCATCGCCATCATTATCATCATCATCAACAACACCATCCTCATTATCATCATCATTATCTTGCTTCATCTTTATTATCATTACTATCATCACAACTACCGTCATCATTTTCATCATCATCATCATTATCATCATCATCATCATCAGAGTACGACGGCAAACTGACTACCGAAGATCAAACTGCATTGCGTATATATGGAAACGAAATTAGAGATGCGGCTCTCACTTCAAGTAGCCTCGCATACATTGTACACTGATGATGATCATGCGAGTTCGAAACGCATCAGTGCGTGCCACTGTCGGTAGTTTTGATATGTTGTTCGACAACTGGTTAAATACAATGGGTTTTGTGTTTACTTTAAGCTCGTAAACTCTATTTAAAGTATATTTTGATGTTGCCCGTATAAACGTGCAATTGGCAATTCACCAAGTAGACCGGTTTTGTATTAATTTAGAACTGTTAAATTATTTGTTTCTACGAATATTGCAGTTGCGGAATCATTGATAGCACTCTTAGGTCGGTAAAATCTTTATTCCTTTACATATTCAGGTCACAGATTGTGTTGACACCTGATTGATGCGTTTTCACTTGCTAAGGCTTTCCGAATTAATTTTTCTGAACTTGTTCTTGACACAATCTGTGCGCTTGAAAATGTTTAAAAATATCAAGACTTTACCGGCATAGGAGTGCTATCAATAATCCCGCAACAGAGAGTTGCGTATTTAAATCCAACGATGAGAGCACGGCGCAAAGATATCCTTCTCCATTCAAATATTATCTTAAATTATTTTCAAGTATTTCAGGTAACTGGGGCTCGAACCGTGGAACGTTTCCTTGAAGTCTTGCAATTATCCACTACGCCACTCTTGGCGTATACTACACGCAATTTAGAGATGTTTACAATCAGAATCTTTTGGCTATCTTTTCCTTCTGGTGAAACATTTTCACATGAAGTTCGTACCAGCCACGTTTGTTCTTACATTAGAGAACGGACACCATACCTCCGGAGGTTGGTATATTAAATTGAATGTCTAATTATTAGATTTTTATTATATGTATAGTGTTGGCATAAAGAAAAATATGTACGAAGTAACAAAGGTATTACATCTATTTCTTTCAGTCAAGGTTGCTAAATTGTTAAATACGCCTGAACAATTATGTATGTACTTCCGGTCTAAATGGATGCCATATGTGCTCCAACTAAAGGAAAACATACTATCCGAGTTAAATTAGTTATTATATGACTGAAAATTGTGTATAGTGTGCGGCAGGGTGGCTCAGTGGTTAGGGTACCAGATTCCGAAGCAGACGTGCGGCAAAGTCTGGACAGTACGTGATGAGTTTCCAATAATGCCGAAACCGATCTACTGGGCGAATTGCTTTTTTTAGACTATAAAATGCATAGTTTATTCTGACAAATGTATGTACCTAATAGGTCTAGTGTTTATATTAAGATCGTAACCTCAATCAAAATAGATGTTCTCACCACCCGCGCAAACAGTGCTCCTTTAATCACATCGATTTTTCCATTACTGTCACAATTATCATAACCGTGCCTCAAGTCAAATTTCGTTTTTTCGTAAGGGGCTTTCTGCTTTTCCACTACGTCAAACATGCCGTGACATGTAAATCTTTGCCACGTTCCTATTAGTTGATCATCGCGAAGTGGCTTTACGAGGGTGTGGTAGGAAGGAATGGTAAGCAGCTAAGTCGACGTTTGATTTTCCACATTTGTAATATAATAATCACAGGAGACACTATTTCGTGTCTTGCAATGCATCACATATCCAATTTATTCGTCATTTTCAATCTTGATAGTTTTAACCTAATATTACTTAAGTTTAATGAAGCATCAAACTTACCTTATGCTGACAATCCGTAATTGCATTTTACAAAGTCATTGTGACGTCATGATTACCGCGAAATTTCATAATCGATATCAAGCAAAGTCAGATTGCATGGATTTTCCAGAGTAATAGGTGTTCAAATGTGTGTTTAACTCTAAATTTTGGTGAACTTTAGCGTACTATGTACCGACTCGGGAACTATAGTTTTGGTACCATTTGAACTTTATATATATATATATATATATATATATATATATATATATATATATATATATATATATATATATATATATATAGTGAGTTCAGTTTAAAGTCGCATTGTCAAAAAGACCTTGCATGAAGGGAGCTTCACTAATGCAGGTGTGCACATTTGTCTAAGAGATTGTACCAACTCATTTTCCCACATTCCTCGACCAAATATATACTGGGCAGAGAGCGTGATACTGACTCCTGATGATGAGTCGGCAGTAAGCACGAAACTAATTTGCGCGTGAGATTATACCGTCCGTTGATTCTGCATTGGGATTAGCCTTCACGTCATATATGTTTTTATTGGTTACTAGGTGCGCAACAACTAATACATAATTCCATATATACATGACTGAGCAACAAGCAATATTTAATATATGCATTCTAATAATAGAAGTGCTATTTTTGGTTTCAAGTGCAAACACATGGTATTGTGAATCAAGTTATGATTATATAGACCTCCGTGATATCGAAAGTGTGCCTCGACTCAAATTAACTAACCCCAGCCCTAACGTGGTGTAGTTAAAATTGTAAATGATATTTCGTCAAAAAAACCATATTATTGGCAAGAATACCGCATGAGAATATAATTAATAGAAGCAAACAAACCTTTTTTCTCAATTGGCTCTCGTTCTTCAGCTTTCTGCTCGCCATTCCCACGAATGCTGGTGTTTTCTTCATTGCTTCCTCGTAATTCGGACGTGTTCACGTTAAACTGCGACCTCGATGCGTCAGTTTTCCATAAAGCAAGTCCAAGGTCAACGCCCTGCTTACTAACGCCTGCACCATCTTGACTTTTAAAGCTTTCGTTGTCGCTGCCCCCTACGCCAGTATGACGAGATTCCGCGTCAAATGGCGAAACCACTGTACTGGTGTTCCTTCTGGTACTCGGGCCGCCAACAGACGGCTCTCCAGCAGGACCCATTGTCGCGGGTGTCGATTCGATTGTCAGGGGTGTGGATGTTCGTGGCAGCGGTGGTGCAGCGTCAATGAATAGATTGCGTGACTTTAATCCGGCATAGACGCAGTGCCATTCACCGGGCTTGTCGATGCGCCGCATGTCTAAAGCGTACTCGATGGTAACATGTTGGACACGCTCCAAGGCTCCACTTTCGGGTAGACTTTTGCTGCTACCAGTCGAACCTAATGTGCTGCCTCGAGCCACGGAGGTGGTTGGCTTACTGATGATCTCCAGCGTAGAACTGCGGGAGCAGTTGACGACTGGATAGGCACGCGACTCTTCACAATATGGTTTGCCTGTGATTTTTAGACCAGAAATTCAAAAATGAATTTGAGAACGAAATTTTTTTCATTGCTTTTCTTCTAAATATGTGAAATCGACAATATCATATTTCAAATTGTGTATTATGTATTTAAACGATAATTGATTGCGCGGGTGGTGGTAACAATACTTTTAGTCAAGTTTGCGAATTCGGAGTAAGAACCAATCTTATTGCATCTAACCAGTCGTAGAACAGCATAGCAAAACTACCGCCAGTCACACGAATTGACACGTTTCGACCTTCCGTGAGCATCATTGGAGTAAAACGGAAAATTGACTAGCGAGGATCGAACAGCAATGCAAACATATGGATAGCAAAATTGGATATGCGGCTTTCACATCTAGCAGCCTCGCATACATTGTACCACGTTACGCACTACTACGAACCACTATCAATCTTGTTTTATTCGCTCTAATTTGTTAAATTCAACGGACTGGTGTTACCGCTCGCAATTTGTTACCTACCCGCGCAATCAATGATTGTTTAATTTTACGTCATGATATATATATATATATATATATATATGTGTGTGTGTGTGTGTGTGTTTAGTGAAAGCTACAAATATTTAATGTTCGTGACTGCATAGAGATTGTGCAGCCGACATTTCCACTCAAGTGCAACTTAGGAGAGACTACTAGAGGTGAGAGCCACATATCTAATTTTGCTTTCCATATATATACATTGCGGTTTGATCCTCATTAGTCAGTTTACCGTCGTACTCTGATGACGATTATGGAAGTTCGAAACACGCGAGTACGTGTGACTGACGTTACTTTTGCTATGCTTACCGAAGACTGGTTAAAAACAATATGATTGGTGCTTAGTTCAAGCTCGCAACCATGATTTAATTAATTGTGTATAATTTAGCTCTTACCTAATGACAAATTAGTTCAAATTAGACCCGAACGGCAAAGATTACTATTGCTGACTAATCATTAGGGGCCGGTATTACGCCCTTTACCCATTTATATTTGGTATTGAATGTGTGAAAATTGGGCAGCACATTCTCCTATATTAATGTGTAAACCTACAGTAGTGAAGCTAATTTCATAAAAAATCTTCGACAATGCGACTTCAAAGCTATCTCAAACTTTATAATATATATACCGAGTCTGCAAATGATACCAGCACTACGGATATTGTATCAGTACCCGACATCAACATTATACTACCGAAAAGCTGCATGGTACTAACACTATGGTCGCCGAATCGATATCAGGTACCAACACTGTGGATTTCAATATGTGCTATAGCCCACCAAAATTGAGAATTAAAATTATTTCGAAACACCTGTTACTCCAGAAAATCCATGAACTCCAGCCTTGATCGATATCAGTTATCACACTTCGCGGTAATTATGAAAACATGAAATTAAATATAAAAAAAGTAAGATAACTTTTGTGGCGGAGAACTAACATATATGCAATTGTGTATTAAGTGTAGCGCACATAGTAACAAATTATTTCAAATATGACCAGGACGATAAAACAAAAGCAGCGTGAACGGAATGTATAATCTCATGTATACATTCATTTCGGTCTTACTGGCGTCCTGCAGTATTGAAGCTAACTTCATACAAAGTCTTCGACAATGCGACTTCAAAGCCTGCTCACTATACATAATATATACCGTCCACTTGTCCCACTTTCCTCAACTAAATTTTTATGGAGTATGGGGTGTAGCAACAGCTCCTTCTGACGAATAGGCAGTAGTCAAGAGACGAGTTTTCACTTGGGATTATGCTTTCCGTTCATGCTGGCTTTGGTCTATCCTTCTGGTCCTGTTACTAGTTAAGAAATAGCAGTACACAAAAGCTAATTTAAATTGTGAACTTTGGATTAACTGAAATTTATGAAAATTTATTAACGGTAAACAAAAAGAAAACTTTGCACACACATGTCTAGGTAACTGACTATTATATTCATTAATTTAGAAAATTAAACTTTGCTCTACCGCTATTAATATCATTTTTTTGTCCAACTCTATGAAACCGTAACTGGACTTGTTTTAATAAAATATGCAATTGAAAATAATTAGGTTGTATATTACGTTTGTACGTTTATTTATCTACATTTTGATTAAAACCTCACTAAATGTATAGCACTTATTCAATTGCGTCCTTAACTGATGGGAATTGGTGAGAATCCTGTTTCTATGCCATGTTAACTGACTTTTTATTCAATTTTGTACACTTGGGCATGCCTAACTGTGCTTTAAACATGAATGCATATCCGTTTTCCAGTCTGAATTCATCTTTTCAAATAACGATATAGAGAAATGTTAAACTTATGCAGAACATTTTCCAATAACACATTGAACACTAATATTTGTTATACTTAAAGCATTTTTAATTTTCTTTTATTTGTCATTTTTCTGAGTGATTCCACCTTTCAAGGTGGAACTAAATAAATTTACTTCCATGCATAAATCAACCTCGATTATATTTGTCAGTTAACCAATCGGGAAATGGTCATAATTTTTGGGATAAAAGAGAATAATGCAAATCTCCTAACTATCTTGACTAGCTTCCTATTGTTAGATTGAATTTTGACTTTGTTAAACTCAACTAATTAGACCGGTGTCGTCCTAATTGTGATCTAATCACGTAATGGCCAGGATTTGCGGCGTACGTAATGGGTTCCCAGTAAGGATGAAACCAATCTACTCGATAAATTGCTATTTTACACAATATAAAATTCTTTGTACTTAAAGAATCAGGTGTTTATAACAAGATCGCAATCTTGATTAAAAGTACTTGTTATCACCTCCCGCGCAACAAAATTTCGTCAAATTAGACAATTTGTTTGAAGGTTAGCTCCAGTTCCAATGGAAGCCGAGCACCAAAACCTAAACTATATTCATCGATTTTCAGAATTAATTTGGAATATACCTTAGCTAATGCACGCAGAAACGAATGTGCAAGTAGACCGCTCCCAAATAAAAAACGAAATACGCGAGACACCAGATTGATTTTCATTTCGGTGATTATCTTGTGTGATTGATTGATTGTTTATAACATATTCCATTCAGAAGTCGCGTACTTTACTTAACAAGGTAATTAGGAGACTAATTTGCAATATATATATATAAAGGAATCAATCACACGTAAATATCTGAAATACGAATAAAGATAAATTTACCTCCTAAATAATTTAATATAGCTAACGCACCTGTTAACTCTGTTTTATAAATAAAGTAAAGGTAAAACATGCAAAATTCACATGATATAAACAACATGTTCTTGAATATGCTTTGAATTTAAAACGTATCTATATCTTGTATATATATATATATATATATATATATATATGCTATATATATATATATATATACCATAATTTATTTTCAAGCAATCTCGATTATAATGAATATGTACAGACGTTAAACGCAATGATGAGAATGTAAATAAATCCTTATATGAAACTATGTTTATCTACACATATTTATATATAAAAAAATATATTTTTTTAAATGTTTGTTTATTAAACGATCAGCTAAGAAAAATTGGCTACAATGCCGTTTACAATTAAATAAAAATTGATTGCGCGGGTGGTGGTAACAGTTATTTAAATCAAGTTTGCGAACTTGAAGTAAACACCAATCCCATTTTATTTAACCGGTCGTAGAACAGCAAAGAAAACCCATAGCCAGTCGCACGCACTGAAGCGTTTCTACCTTCCACGATCATCATCAGAGTACGTATATGGAAGGCAAAATTAGTGCGTGCAATGGGCGGTAGTTTTGCTATGCTGTCCGACGACTCGTTAGATACGACGTGATTAGTGTTTACGTCACACTCGCAAATCTGAAAAAAAGAAATGCAGATTACTTGCAATTAATCAATGTTGACCTATGGTGTTCCGCATTGCGATCAACACAGTTAGAGTTGTCACGGTTTTCTTTCATGGATAATAGATTTGCACTACCAGTTTCGTAAAGTT